>JANHGD010005376.1:8829-21625 GCA_027560375.1 Imantodes cenchoa | reverse complement strand
TGCAGTGCTCTGTAGCGACGTTTTGAGGGTAGGAGTTGAAACAATAAAACCCTTAAGAGAAAAAGCCACCATAAGGTGCATCTGCCGTGATGCTCTATGAACCATATTTGTTGTCTTCTTGAAGATAAAATGGGGCCATCAGTGTCTTTGGTTTCTTTCTTTCTTTCTTTCTTTCTTTCTTTCTTTCTTTCTTTCTTTCTTTCTTTCTTTCATCAGTGTCTTTGGTTTCTTTCTTTGGTTTTTACTTCTCTAGCCACTTGGAGATGAAACCCAAAACTTCCCTTGTCAGCTTAACCGCACAGGAGACTCTAATTCTGTTTGAAGAAAACTCAACTAAGTTTTTTTCCTTGAGGAAGAAGAAATTCTGCTTCTCATCCAAGAAGATTCATCAGTTCTGACTGCATAGTGGTGGGGGAATGGAAGGATTAGGCCATGATGACCTGAGGAAGCTTCTTGGATGAAAAGCGAAACATCTTTTTTCCTCAAGGAAAAAACATAGACCAGTTGCCTTTTGAAAAAGCACCTTTGAGACAATCATGGCCTGGATTAGGAGAGTCCAATCTTGGCAACTTTAAGACTTGTGGACTTCAACTCCCAGGCAAACTAATTCTTACATATGGTTCAGTCGAACTGCTTACAACTGTGAGTAGGATAAGTGCCTTCTCTATTCAACCATGTATCTCAACCTAACCAGTCTCACAGGGTGGCAGAGAATGGGAGGACAGATAACATTATATGTGTTGCTTTGAGGTTCTGAATTAAAAGTGGAATACACTTTTAATAAACCAATGGATGAATAAAATCCCAGTTGCAATAACCTCTGCCTATTCGTTTCCATCAAATCTGTCCAAAGTGAGAAGCCTCAGACTATTTGTTCATTTGCCAAAGCTAATTAACAAATAATTGCACTTTGCCTAGCCCAGCAGAAACTGCCATTATCAGACCATTTATTGCATGGAATAAAACAAACTAGATCTTCCTCTGCTATTCAGCATTTTATACCTGTGTAAAGATAATTTGCATATTCATTTGAAATCCAACTAATTTTCATAACTTCTTCATCTTATTTTGATTTCTACATTAATAAATATAGTCATTTAAATTATATTTTAACCCACATGGATAATTTCCATGAGAAATTATCTTTCAAAAAGAGATAAGATTTAGGAATATTCAAAGAAAATATGAGCTAAACAGTTATTGGTAAATATCTTTTCAGTATTTTATGTGTTAAGGATTTCAACCTGTTCTGTTATTAGCACCTTGATATTATAATTGCAGAAAACCTTATTTTTTTAAAAATCTAGAATTTAAATACATTGAAAAGAAAACAGGTGTATATTCTGATGCAGGAGTTTTTGAAACTAGAGCAACAACAACAAAACCTTTCCAAAAATTAAACACCTATTTTTAAAATTCTGCTGATATTTCTGCTTTCATCTGTGGCTAAGCTTGTGGCTTCTATTGTATTACATTTTTAAATATATTTTGGTTCTTGCAAGTTTAGGATTCCTATAAAATAATATTTTTAATATTAGTAGGTTTACTTGTGTGTTTATAATTAAGCCCAGTTCTAGTAAATGAGATTTAAATACCATATAAACCTATATCGCCACAATACAATAATCAGTGTAACACATTTCCTAGTCTAATACAATAATCAATAAAAATGTAATTCCTACTCAAGCGTAACTTCAGAATAAATCTAAAGCAAACAGAGAGAAAGCTTTCACTACTATCTAAAGGAGTGCAAAAAGAAGTGTGTGAAGGACTTTTTAAAATGTCTCGACAGCCAGATATAACTCCCCGGGGATTCAATCAGCAGTGGGTTGCTGCCTCTCCAGACCGATTCTATGAACTGGTAGTGATGGCGGCGAGAGGCTCCTCCCACCCACCCCAGACACTTCTGCACATGCACAGAAGCTTCTGCGCATGCACAGAAGTGTTGCACGTGAATGTGCGCGAACCGGTAGCGTTGGGATTTAGAACCCATCACTGGACTCAATTCCAAAGAATAGAAGCTTACTGGGAAAAAGCCCTAAAATATGTGGTAGAAATGTTAAAACAAGGACAAACTAATCTACCTTGACTGCACCATCAAGCTGAGTGCAGAGGAACTTGAATTGTAATCAAGTTCTTCAAATAATGGGTATTCTTATACGCACAGTCCAGAAAGCCAACATTGGCAGTTTAAAGTTGCAGATTTTGCTTTTATAAACTCAAATCAATTTAAACACTGATGAAAAGAAGAGGTAGGGAATATTAGGATCTTGCGTGTTCTAAGAACAGAATGAAACAGAGTGGAACAGAACAGAACAGAACAGCAGAACAGGAACAGGAACAGGAACAGAAACAGGAACAGGACAGAACATTTTATTTGGCCAAGTGTGATTAGACATACAAGGGATTTGTCTCTGGTAGAGAAACTCTCAGTGTACATCATCATCATCATCATCAAGATGTTATATGTTCTATTTTGTAGCTACACTTTCTAGTTTTTATTTAATTTTTATTTTATTTTATTAATGATCTGTTGTCATTCAGAACTCATTTTAAAGAATCTGGATTTTAGGGAATTCAATTTTGAGATACAGTTTGTGTTCTCCTCTATCCTGAACAACAGAGGTGACAAAGGTGTGGCCCATGAATTGCAAGGACCAGTGGGGTTTCTGGTGCAGCCCACAATGTCCCCTGTTATATGTATCCTGTTACTTTGAGTCAGTCTTGGCTCCTGGCAACTACATGGAAAAGTCCATGCAGTTTTCTTGACAACATTTTCCAGAAGTTATTTGCCATTTGGAATGTGGTTCAAAATTATCTAGTTGCCTTTATTTCCAAGGCATAGCTGGAATTTACAATTGCCTGGTTCCTAGACCATCACATTTAATTATTACACCAGACTGACTCTTGTGCGCTCTCTCTCTTTCTCGCTCTCTCGCTCTCCCTTCCTCCCCCCACTCCTCTCTGAATGGGACAACTCGCCATGGCTGACTTGCCCAGCCAACTCACCACAGGACAATTCAAGGTGAAATAATTTAAGAGAGGGAGAAGTAGAATTGCAGCTCACCCCAGCCTTGAGGACTTCTAACTTCAGAAGATTCAAACTTAAAGCATGACAAGGCCCACTGCACATTCACTTTTCCCTCTATTGAGTTATCCCACATTCATTTTATCAATTTTGGCTTCCTGGAATTCCCTCAAAAATTGGACCCCAGGGGACCGATGAAATATTGGGATGGGTCCATTGTTATTAACATCTGCCCTTCACCCAATATTTCTTCTCTTTTAGCCTTGTGATTTTTTAATAGATTTAATGTTTAGTACTAATACTAATAAATACTAATACTAATAATAATATAATTTTGCTGTATATATTATTTTTGAACTTTGCATATGCCAACCAGAATCACTTTTTGTGAGATGGATGGCGATATAAATTTGATAATGAATGAATGAATTAATATCTGCTGCCTCTCGGAAGCAGCCAATTAGTGCCAACTGCCCAAGGGACTCTGGGCAGCGAACAACAATAATATCATCAGATGAACAAATCGTTAAAATCAAAGTAAAAAACATTAGATATAAATAAGACAGTTGAATAAAAACAATACTCTCGTTCCTAACACATGGGAGATGGCCGGTTTAGGTCTTTCTACCCGGTCCCTATCCCACAGGCCTGCCAGAAGAGTCAGGTTTTGAGGGCTTTGCGGAAGGCCAGCAGGGTGGGGGCAGTCCGGATCTCCAGTAGGAGTTGGTTCCAAAGCGTCGGGGCCATCACAGAGAAGGCTCTCCCTTGTGGCCCCACCAGTCGACACTGTCTGGCTGACAGGACTCGAAGGAGGCCCACTCTGTGGGATCAAACTGGCCATAGGGAGGTATGTGGTAGCAGGCGGTCCCAAAGATATCCTGGTCCAATGCCATGTAGGGCTCATTTTGTTTTGGCATAAGTTCACTTTGTTTTGGCATAAGACATTATCTGAAATCATTTCAAATTGCCAAAGAAATAAGATTCTTTCTTCCTTGCCAACGAACTAAAATATATTAATATGTCACCAGATACATTTCTTCAGCTACAGTGATCAAAGTCTAATGTTAGCACCCCAGTTGCTCAGGAAAATATTGCAATATAATTTATTTATTGATTTATGATTTTGCTAAGTACCTGTCTCTTAACAGCTGTATTTGGATTTATGATGGTGATTATTCTCCAGCTGAATGAACCATTAACAAAAATCCAGCCATTTTTTATTTTATTTTCAAAGACAATAGATCAGAAACTGAGAAAAATACTAGTTCTTGTTTCCTGTCTACTTTCAGTGTTTGTAACTGACACTTTTCTGAATGTAACTATATTATTTCTATGACATATATCTTAGAAATAATAATGCATGTCATCTCTATGAAGAAGGCTCACATTTCATCTTCCATTTTCTATAAAGTCAACATGTCTGAATTTCAATAACTTGGCCATCACTCTAGATGGCTCTGAATTTAATTTCTGTTCAAACTTGGTTTTTTTTTTCACTCTTTAAATGCATTAAAATCTCATATCCACACTGTAGACAACAAGCTGAGTTGTAAGACCAGTTATCAGATTTTGTTAACAAGAAGTCATAATAAAATTATGTAAAGCTGAAGATCAAGAGCCAAGAAAACAGGGAGTAGCAGCCCTGTATCCAACAACGGCTAACATTCAAAACAATCCTAAATGTGTGAGGAACTGAAAATTTCAGATCTATTTTTTTCCTATTGGAGGAAATTGCTGGTCAATATTATTAACTGACTGTGCTTTAGGTAACATCATATTGTTATGTGGGATGGGCAGTCTATATTAATGTTTTTTTTTTAAACTTATTTTTAAATCTACTGACAGGCCAAAGTGTCCAACTGAAATGATGGTTTTGGCCTGAACTTTCAAAATAGCTAACTCAGGGGTGGGTTCCTCTCAGTTTGGACCAGTTTGCCCAAACCTGTAGCGACCTGCTGGTGACGTCACTGAACTGGATCGGCCGTTTGAAAGAGAGCCCTCCCTCCCACTCCTGGGTTTAGTCTGACCTTTATTCCTTCTGAAGCCCAGCTGATCAGCTACTCAGCTGTGTTTTGGGCTGATTTTCAGTTGCTGAGCATGCGCCAAAGCAAAATTGCATGTGGGGACACGTGCATGTGCGCGAGTGGAATGAGCGTGCGCACGCAAGCAAAACATGCACTTTGTCACGATGCAAACTAGTGGGGAAGGTAAGCCGAACCCACCCCTGAGCTAATTTTAGCTGCATGAACTTCACTAGTAAACTAATTCACTACAATGCAACTTAGTAATTCTTCATTGCCTGAGTTGCAGGAAGAGCTTTAGAATATTTATTTATTTATTTACTGCAAATTTTGTTTAGATCCAGGGTGGGTTCCACTTATCTTCGCCACCAGTTCGCATCGCGATGTTGCGCGCGGGCGAGAGCGTCCCCTCGTGCAATTCTGCTTCCACGCATGCTCAGTAGCTATAATCATCCTGAAACACAGCTGAGGAACTGATCAGCTGTGCTTCGGGCGAAGGAATAAAGGTAAGTATAAACCTGGGGGCGGACGGGAGGGCCCCTTTTCAAGCAGCAGCAGAGGAAACAACGTCCAAACAGTAAAAATAAATAATAATAAAAATAAAAAAAAGATGGTGGCACCCACAGACCGGCACCAACTGAACTGGGTCCGTGACGCCATCCTGACGTCACCAGTGGATTGCTAGTGGTTTGGGCGACTGGGAGGAATCTACCCCTGGTTTAGACGAATGGAATGGTGACTTAGTACTGAAGATGATCACTTCCCACTCATAAGGTTGACAGTTCAATCCTAGGCAGCAACAGATGTTTCTTTCCTAGGGCGCAAAGAAAAAAATATTTGCTGCAAACTCCACTTGGAGTCAGGAAGGGGATCCGGCTAGTAAACGCTCCGCTTTATCCAGGTGCCCCAACTCTATCCTTAATTAAGGGATTACAGCACGTGTGTCAAACTCGCCATGTCATGCTGCCGTCACATGATGGTTTGTGACGTTTTTCCCATTTGCAGCGCTGGGGTGGGCATGACCTGTGTGTGAGTCATCTGGCCTGCGGGCCACCAATTTTGCATCCCTGGATTACAGGGTCATAAAAAGGGAGTCTTAATATGAGTTTTGTTTAAAGATAAGATGATCAATTTATTAACCACATATGACCATTTTCAAAATCATGAGCCCATTAATTTCCCCCCAAAATGTGTAGATTACCTGCAGCAAGTGCTGAATAAATATTCAGAATAACTTTTGCAAGCTGTTTTGCTGTCTATGGCTGAATGGCTTTGAAATTGTCCTCAAATCCTATTCCCCATCACATGGATTGTGAATTATGTTTTTCATCCCATCTTCCATCCCCAAAATTAAAGCAGTCCCACCTATAGACCTGCTGTGTCCAGGAACATTTGTCTCTGATTTTTACAATTGATCTTTTCACATAGCACCAGTCTGCCATACCTCTTCGAAGCTATAAACAAATATAGACAAATGCATTGCAGGTGCTGCATAGATCTTGGAAATGAAATGTGAGAGCTGAACACGGAAACTGAGAGATATGGCTAGAAATCCCTCCAACATTATTCTTTCCACAATTTGCAGAGCTTCCTGGTATCATAATAATATTGGTAATGTGAATTTTAAAGAAAAAAGAAACCCTGGCTTTTTATCATTTGTGGAAGGGGGAAAAGCAGAGTGGAAAGATCTATAAGGCTTCTTTGCTATAAAAATGTCATTTTTTGTGGCTGCTAAAAAAGACATGGAAATGCTGCATAGCTATGTCTTAACTGGCAAGAACCAATGATAGAAAATTCGAAATTTGAACCATAGGCTACTTTACTCAGAGTTGTAAGTCCAAGATTTTGAAAATATATGACTGTTAGACGGGTACTCCTCAGGGGCGGGTTCCACTTACCTGTCCCTACTGGAGCTATGTGCGCGCAGCCCAACATTGCAAGTGGGTGGGTGCGGGACGCGCGCGCGCCCTTTTGTGCAATTTTTACTTTCTGCACGTACGCAGATGCAAAATCTCACGAGGGGACGCTCGTGCGTGGGAGATTTCAGCAATTTCTTTGCTTCTGTGCATGCGCGGAAATCTCATGCGCGCATCCCCTTGCAAGACTTTGCTTCTATGCATGCGCAGAAAGCAAGAAATAAAAAAAGATGGAGCCCGCAATGGCCTGGTTGCAACGGCACCGGAGCCGTTGCACAATTTGTGGGCCGGTACCGGGGCAGCAGAGTGCCCCGCACTGGTAGCAACCCACCCCTGGTACTCCTCAACTTACAGTCAGTTGCTAAGATACTCTTTGAAGTTACAACAGATCCTGAAAAAGCTACTCATGATTCAGATTTGAAATTCTAACCTCCATGGATACATAATCATGATTTAGGATGTTTTCGCCATAAACTGGTCTTTACTTCTGGTTTCTGGCAAAATAATGCGTTTACTTAACAACCACAGGTTTTTCGTAATGACTACCACATTCACTTAACAACTTAAGTGTTATAATAACTTAACAGCCATGTTCTGTTAATGACCACAGTATTTGCTTAACAACGGCCTCAAAAAATGTTATAAAATTGTGTCTGGTCACCTGGTGACCCACTTTATAACTGTCACAACTTATTACTGAAGTTGTGGGCTCAGTTATGGTAATAAATCAAGGGCTTCCTACATAGGCTTCAGATTCATTTTGTGATGTGACTTGACACATAGAAGGTAGCTTCATGTTTCGCTGAAGCAAAGGCAGAGGTGGGTTTCAGCAGATTCAGACAAGTTCTGGAGAACCAGTAGCAGAAATTTTGAGTAGTTTGGAGAACCGGTAAATACCACCTCTGACTGGCCCCGCCCCTATCTATTCTCTGCCTCACGAATCCCAGCTGATTGGGAAGAAATGGGGATTTTGCAATAATCTTCCCCTGGAGTGGGGTGGGAATCGAGATTTTACGGTATTCTTCCCCTGGAGTGCGGTGGGAATGGAGATTTTATGGTATCCTTCCCCTACCATGCCCACCAAGCCATGCCCACTGAGCCATGCCACACCCACCAAGCCACGCCCACAGAACCTATAGTAAAAATGTTTGAATTCCACCACTGAGCAAAGGGGCTGCCTAATTTATATTGAAAAAAATGAAATCTTTCAGATCAATAATGTGGAAAAGGATCCCCTCATGGGTCTCTGACCACACCAGCAAAAGTATTTCCAGTCTAGTCAGTTTGTAGAGTACCTTCAACGTGGACAGAAATTGTCCAGGCCAAAAGTTCTTCTATGCTTTCATACAGATATGTTACTGACAACCCTAAAGAACCCAGTCAGCTTGGAGCCTTCTTAACCTGCACTGAAGATCTTGTAGGCCAGAGTTCCCCAAGCTTTCTGACTTTGTGGCCTATTGCGGGGAGGGAGGGGATGCTGCCATGTGAGCAGCAGGGAAGTGTGTGCACACGTGCGCTCACCTGCTATTTCCACAGCCTGGTTTCAAACAGCTCAAGGCCCAGTACTGGGCCGCAGCCCAGGGGCTGGGGAACCTTACTTTAAGCTGTCTTCGATGGGTTTTGCAGGGCTGTCTGCATCATGATGCACCAAATCTAACAGCCTTGAAAGGTTTCAGTACACTTCCTTCTAGGAAGGTTGCAGACTGTCTGGTTTCAGTGCTTCTTCACAGAGCCGAGGTGGCGCAGTGGTTAGAGTGCAGTACTGCAGGCTCCTTCAACTGACTGCTAGTTCAGCAGTTCAGCAGATCAAATCTCACCAGACTCAAGGTTAACTCAGCCCTCCATCCTTCCGAGGTGGGTAAAATGAGGACACAGATTGTTGGGGGCAATAGGCTGATTCTGTAAACCGCTTAGAGAGGGCTGTAAAGCACTATGAAGCGGTACGTAAGTCTAAGTGCTATTGCTATTGCTATTCTCTACTGCAAACAATCCTACAGCAGTCAGCAAAGCTGGAAGAATGGAAGGATGCTGGGCCACAAGTGAAGACCAGGTTCAGCCTTGCCCATCACCATTTGTTCTTCATGTTTTGTTTCAATAATTGACCTGATTACTATAGACAGCATGCTGTCTGGGGAATTCTGGGAGTTAAAATGCATACATCGTAAAGTTGCCAAGTTTGAAAATCATTACTGTCTATGATACAGGCAATTTGTCTTAAAGCAAAGAGATTGATATACAACAGGAATGTCAAACTCATTTTCATTGAGGGCCGCACCAGGGTTGGATTTGACCTGAGGGGTGTGTGTGTGTGTGGCCATGGTGGGTGTGGCCAACATGATGTCACTTGTGTTGTGGTGGCCCAAGTGCTCTGCCAGCCAAAACGGGCTCCTGAGCTCCATTTTTGGCTGGGACAGCCTCCGGCAACCCTCTGCCAGTAAAAACTGAGCTGGGGTGGGCATACGCGGCCCTTGCGAGCTCTGCTTTTGGCTGGGACAGCCTCCTGCAACCCTCTGCTAGCGAAAATGGAGCTTGGGAGGGCCATGTGCAATCCTCGGGAGCAGAAGCAAGTTCCTACCAGTGTGCTGCACTCTATAGCTCCGGTAGGAGCCCGCCGATTGCGTAATGGTGCACGCGACTGCTTTGCCGGGCCGTGGGCGCCATCTTTTTTTTAAAAGAATTTGCAGTTTTTGGCTCTCTGCACATGCACAGAAGTAAAATTGTCCTTCTGCGTATGCGCAGAGAGCCGAAATCGCACGAGAGGATGCAAGATTACGTGAGATCATGCACGCGGGGTCGCAATGCGCACCGGTAGCGGCAAGTAAGTAGAACCGTCCCCTGCTCAGTAGCTCCGTTTTTGCTGGCTGAGGCACCTCGGGCAATTCCTTCACTATTTCCAGGACAGCCCTGCAGGCCAGATCTAATCACCTCACAGACTGGATCCGGCCCCTAGGCCTTGAGTTGACATCCCTGATACATAAGATAAATTTCAGCACACTTTATATATAAATAGGTATTTTGAGATAATGTTAATAAAATTCTATTATGTTTTGGATTTAGCCACCGCTAATGCTTTTATATAATGAATGCTTATAATACTTAAGCATTTAATAATGCTTAAAGTGTAAATGCTTTATGAATGTAAAATCATTATGGGAAGCCTTTCTTATCTAACTTGTACAAAAAGGCCTAGTACAGTTTGAGTTTATCACTAGCCATCCAGAACCCCCTTTTTTTCTGGGATGAAGGCACAATAATAAACGCTTTAACATCTCCAATCCTATTATGCAATTTTAAAGCTGGACTGACCCTTGAATAAAGAAAGTAGTAAAATATTTTTATCTTTTATTTAAATACTGCTTTTCAGTCCAATTTTTAATTATCTGTTTGCATATTTAAACATAGCAGGAACAGAAAAAAAAATGCTATTTTCACAATTGTTCTGCAAGCAATTGTTTCATGATTGTTCTACAAGAACTATTGAAGTGCTATATGATTTTTTGGGATTGAACCAATTACAGTTATTATCTTCTTAACAACGTTGTCCTGGAAAGCACTAACAAAGCTGCTAGGACTCTGATTTACTGGAGAGTAATATGAAATTCAGTATAAGCAAGTTCATCTCCAGCCTCTCCCAAACAGCGGTGGGTTGCTCCGAGTTCGGCCTGATTCAGCAAACCGGTAGCGGCAGCAGGAGGAGGCTCCGCCCACCCACCCAGGACGCTTCTGCACATATGCAGAAGCGTCGCATGTGAGCATACACGTGAACCAGTAGCGACAGGATTTAGAACCCACTACTGTCCCCAAATGAGCAATAAAGGCATATTTTTTTACTGAAAGTTAAAGACAAATATTTGGAGACCTTAAATATGAATACCAAAATTGCTACAAGTATTCATTTTTATTAAAATACAGATAGTTCCTTGACTTTTGACTTTTGACTGATTGCTAAGTTACAGTGGACCCATCAAAGATAGTTATGACCTGGTTCTGAAGTTCCAATAATTGACCCCACCCAATGATCACATGACCGCATTTTGGATGCTTAGCAAGCACCTTGCATGTATGGCTGCTTGCAGTGTACTGTGGTCGTGTGATTGCAATTTACAATGTTTTTGCCATAAACTGGCATTCACTTCCTGTTTTCAGCAAAAATGCCTGATAACAAACGATGTGTATACTTAATGACCATGGCATTCTTTTAATAACAGAACGTATGCCGCCCAGAGTCCTCTGGGAATGGGCGGCATATAAATTGTATTAAAATAAATACCTAAGTAAATAAAAATTAGTGATTCAGTTAATAACCACCGCAAAAAAGGTTGTAAAATTAGATTGGTCATGTAGTGACCTTCATTACAACCGTCCCATGTTGGAATGGAATGGAATGTCCGTAAAGGATAGGTTCCATTATGGTTGTCAATCCAGGACTACATGTTAATCTAATTCTCTCAATTAACTCAAATCTTGTATTTCTGTTTTCTAGACATCTAATTCCTTTCCAATTTTTCCTCTATCCTGCAAATAATTGTCAATGCATGTGTGAGAATTGTTTTGTTAAGCATAAATAGTTGTGCTTGCATTAATCCTGTTAAATCTTTCCTAACTATAGCTGCAATCATCTTTTTTACTTCTGAAGTACAGAACGTATCTACATAATCTCCCTCTGTAGTAATTTGCACAAATTCTGCACTGATTAATGGAGGCGATAAGTAAATAAATAAAATGACTTTCTAAAGCATTTCCTAGCAATGAAACAATCTTGAATATATCACTCTGTTTCTCTTAAGCTATTTTTCACTTGATCTGAAGTTATCCAAGTAGAAGAAAGAGGCAGCTGCTATTCAGGAAGTTGAGCCAATAACTCAAACACCACTCCCTAGGAAATCTGATTTTGTTCAGTGAGGTGCTGAAAGCAGAAAAAAAAAATCTACAATGAAAAGATGAGGGACAATTCCCATTGCACGAATGTTGTCTGATGTTTATTCCTGTTATTTCTAGGCATTTGATTTTCCAATCATGTGGCCCAGGGTCTCTCACCAGCTGGAAGTTGAAATCAGTGGAGATGACTCTATATTTAAAATACAATTTCCTATCTGTTGTCTAGGCACTTTCCTAGGTAGCAGATCACTCAAAACAGTGAATGCAGCCCAGAAATAAAATATCAGATTGCACTGGGTCACACAGCAATGACCCACAATATGAGCTGAATATGGAAAAGTAAGGACATCAGCCTGGCAACCAAATGTAGGTTAGTCTGCTCTATTGTGTTCCTTGTGCTATCTATGGTTGTGAAAGTTGGCCCTTAAATAAACAAGACAGGAAGAAAAACTACTTGTTTAAGCTGTTGTGCTGGAGAAGGCTCCTGTGTATTCCTTGGACAGTAAAGGTGACCAGCAAGAAAGTACTGGAGTGCATAACACCAGACATGCCACTAGAAGGAAAAATCACAAAACTCTCTCACATTTATTTTGACCATGTCTTGCAGGGGAATTCACTTGGGAAAACTTGCAGGGAAAACAATGATATTGGGAAGAGTTAGTGGTAAAAGGAAACCAGGCTATCCAAGAACACTCTGATTGGATACCATCAAAGCTGACATGAGCTGGAGCATAGAAAAACTCAAGATCAGAAGATATGGAGAGACCTGGATAGAATCACCAAGCGTCGGACACAACTGAATGGATATCATCATCATCATCATCATCATCATCATCATCATCATCATCTAGGCCAGTGGTTCTTAACCTTTCTAATACCCCTTAATACAGTTCCTCATGTTGTGGTGACCCCCTACCATAAACTTATTTTCGTTGCTACTTCATAACTGTAAT
>JANHGD010005371.1:64301-76756 GCA_027560375.1 Imantodes cenchoa | reverse complement strand
TGACCTCAACCCCCTCTTCGCTGCATGCCATCTCTCGGGGTCCCAAGACCCGTCATCAAGATAGGCCCTCGATAGTGCGGAGGGCCAGGCCTGCGAGAGGGGGGAGTCTCGCAGTGCGAGGAGATGCTTCCTCGAATAGTCCGGCATTCAGTCTCTGGTCGTAAAAAACCAAGGGGTGAAAAGTCCATGTCTCTAGAGTAAGGCTATATAAATGGGTGATGTCAAAGATTGATCTTTGTTTATTTCCCAGTTTATTTTAATCTCAATTTTAGTGCAGAGTGCCTGTTCTTTCAGGTACACTGTCTGAAGCAGTTATAAACCTCTTTGCCTTCATCTTTGTTATATTCTTCTTTTTAGTTGCCTCCTATATTCCATTTCAAATAATATTTGTATATTGCCATAGAAAAGGTTAATACAAATGTAAATCTGGTTTTTGTTTTCAAAATAAGAACAAGATTTGAAAACTCTCTAGTTCTATTATATAATCCAACAAAAGGTTGTGGAAGCCATATCTTGCCATTAGAGTTTAAGTTGTACTTGGCTACATTTGGTAAAATAAATATTTATTTGAACTATAACATTAAGAGATTTGGAGAATATGTAATTATTTGTATACTGCATTCTCTGTTGTCTGGTATCTGCAGATTCTAAGATAGTAAAGAGAACATTAATTATTAAGGCTCAACAAACTTTAGTGCCAAAGGGACCTATAGCATCTTGAATAGTGCAGAGCTAGTCTTCTTTACAGGTTGCATAAGAATAAGTGAGTTCGGGCTGTCTTGTTAGTTTGGTTTTTAGGTTTAGGGAAAGGCTTAAACAGAGCAATTATTATCTTCCAGTTCACAATTTGATGAAAGTTCTGTATTTTCTTGCAGGCCTGGATAAGATTGAATTCCTGCAAAGTCATGAGAACCAAGAAATATATCAAAAGGCCTTTGACCTGATTGAGCATTACTTTGGGACAGAAGAAGAAGACAGCAACATTGTCCCACAAGTAGATATTGGCCAGCAACAATATATCTTCCAGCAGTGTGAGGCTCCCATGGAAGGTTTCCAGCTCTGAAGTGCTCCTGTCTGCCATTAATGTAGAGCTCTGAGTGGTCTCATTTACCATAAATGTGTGAGCTAATTTGCTTGCTTTGCACATACACTACCTTAAACACAACTGGAAAAATATTTGGCTCTTAGTTGTAGGATGCCACTTTGGTAAGGGCTTATCTTAAATACTGAGCCCATTGTTCAGAACTGGCACACTTCTGTAAAGATACGTTTTTCCTGGTTTTTCCTATTTTCCTAATACACTGAAAACGTAACCCTAGAATCTCAAACAAGGACAACATTTCCATGTGGAGCATTCTTCACTGTCAACTGAGACTTTTGAGAGACTCTTCCTTCCCATGCATTCCTTTAGGTGCCTGCCTTGTTCAATGAATTTAAGAGAAATATTTAATGCACACTCAGAATTTGAGTGGCATTCTTCTGTGCGGCAGCCTGGATTCCTGTTAATTTATAAGCATATATGGTTAGAATTATTCTATTCCCTGTGTTTATCGCAGCCCATGAATACCTTTCTCCAGGTTCTAGGAATATTGCTAATTGTCAGCAAGCTGATTTCAGTGCTCCCATTTTGACTGCATAGGATTTGGAGTTGCTTACTTTCTTCAATGCAGACAGGGAATCAGCTCATCCTATTAAAAATATAGCACTTTCTTTGATATATTCTAAATTGGGCCATTGATAGAGAGAATCTCTCTACCACTGTCTAAATTAGCACTCTCCGAAAGCATACTTTCACATCCTGACTAGCGTGATGAAAACTTGCAACTTAATTTTTTGTACAGCTCCATCAAACAAAGCTGTAAGTGGTTAATATTCTAAAGTCTAAACTATTGATGCTAGGACACTTGATCCCTAGTTTGCATCTGCTTTCACAAACTGCAGTTTCTAAATCAAATCAGACAGATTGGTTATTAGCAGCTTCATTAAAAATACAAGAAACCATCTGCTCTGTATAATGGACTCCAACACGCCCAAATAATAACCTGTCTCATGGTTAAACTATAAACACGTCAGCCATTTAACACTCTTGCACTTCAGTTTTCAATACAGCTATCTCCAATGAAAAAGTAGTACGTCAGCCTCTACAGCAGCTAAGAGATTTCATTTCTTGAAGAATACCCTTTGGGTAAGATGAGGTTGGAGGTCTGTAATAAGCTTGGATTTAAGACCTTGGAAATGAATACCAGTTGCTTTGATCTTCTCCTACATTCATGTCTTCTGATCTTGGTAATATAATATAATTATTTCAGGAGTGTTGTCCTATGAATGAATTAAGTGATATTTTCATTTTCCAAACACATGACCTTTGTTTACACTTTACAAAAGAAAACTAGCATCACCTACAACATACTACTTTGTCGAAGTCTGATCCATAGCTTCCGTTGATATATGTTCTTCAGCAGCCATCACAATCCAAATTACTGCATTCATGTTAGTACTCTCTTATGCTGAAGATGCACCATAGGTTACAATGTCAGTTGAATTTCCTGTTTGATCTTAGGATTTTAAAAATAGAGCTAAGATGGCTAGGATGGTACATTTTGCAATAAACTGATTGTCCATTTTGTTGATTGTCCAGATTGTTGGGCCCTAGGTGAGAGAGGGATTTTATGGGCTCATTTTAATTGTTGTATACAAAACAAGTTTGACTCCAGATGATGTGACAATCATGCTTCCTGCTTGGCTAGGATTGCTTTGGGAAGAGATCCCCATTTTTAAATACCAGAAGTCAGATGGGTAAAATAATCTGTTACGCATAGGAAAGCAGACAATATGTAGTTTGCAGTTCAAAAGTAAATGAGCAATCTTTTACAACATTTTTAATTTTATATATTCATCTTTTTTTCTTAAAGAATGGTAGAAACACTGATGAAAAAAAAAAGTCCATTTCGTTTCCACAGCGATTTTTTTTGTGGCTGGGTTTTTTAAAGGATAAATTACTGACTACATGTCATTTCTATATAATATGCTTTAAATCATGTACTTTATTGCATAGTTGTTCTAGAGAGAGGAGCTACTTATTTTGTAAATCAGCTTCAATGAAGTGTGTTTGTGATACTGAAATGTATCACATACACCAGAACTAATACATGTGTGCATACTTAGTTTGTACATGCACATACACACTCTTCTGGGACAATTGCTAATGTGTATGTATATATGTATATTTACACAAACTTCACAGTGGAAGTTTTTCTCTCAAGCTCCTAGAACAATAATGGTGCATTGGTGTTTCTTCTAGTAAATGACAGTTCTCTCTTTAAAAGGGTGAATTAAATCATATATTCAAATGAATGGAGTGTGTATGTGTTTATAGAAGAGTTAATTAGATTTATTACATAGGTGAAATGTAGAAATAGACTGTACAGTCCAGAGTTGTATAATTGAAGTATTTTAGATAGCTGAAGCTGTAAAATGTTACTAGTTATGTAGCCTGCTGAAGGTAGTTATTTAAAGTGAAGCAAGGAGAGGAGATAAACTCCTAAAATAAGTGTCAATACTTTTCAGGTGTACACTGGGTGGATTGAATAGAATGTGAAAGAGGACTGTAATGAATCTTAAAGTGATTCAAAAAAGGGGAGGTGGGAGAGTTTGGAAAGATCTTTGAAGGGCTTGTAAACCTTTTGTTTACAAGGGAAAGCCAACACTGGATTTAGTATCCTATTTACATATCCACAGTTATAGTCACAGGATTTTTGGCAGTAGCAGTTTCCTCTAATACAGCAGGATGGGATGGTTGTGTGTGAGCGGCAGGCGCACAGACATGCATGGCTCCATTTGAGCAGAGCATTGTGCGTTCACACAAGTGTCCACTGCTTCCGCAAGTACCCACCACTCACATGAGTTGAGTTCCGCATGCACACTGCTTGTTCGGCCCGGTTCCAAACAGGCCACGACCTGGTAGTGGGCCACAGCCTGGAGGTTGGAGGACCCCTGCTCTTAATAATCCCAACAGATGCCAGAAGAGTGAAGGAAAATGAATATGGAAGGATGAACTGTTCTTTTCCTGCCATGATAGCCTGTACTTTCCATCCCTTCATGAATTCAGGACCAATTTCAAAAATTAAGGCTAACCCTCTTCTATAATTCTACAAATAGTCCTACAACCACAATTTACAACCACCTGAATTTTAGGTATAGGTTGTTGCAGTTATATGTCAAAATACCACATGACTGGACTCAATTATTAGACCATTTTTACAATCATCATTTAGTGAATAACATGGTTATAAGTCTGAATCTATTGTACAGGACAATTTTTTTGCTAGAAATTCAGTCTTGTGACCATGGGTGTCACATTTTGCAATGGCCGGAAGTGCTGTACAGATCGCCCTTTCTGAGAATGTTGTAACTAGTTGTTAAACAACTGATCCTTAGTTTAGGTCCACCTATACGTTGATCTATTATTTCTGAACCTGAACTGCAATGGTCATTTTCAACTGGAAAGTAAGGAAGAATTAGATCTGGTTCTGCCAGCAAGCTTGGCCAAAACTACGGACATAATCGATATTATTCAAGTGAGGAATTACATTTCATAAAATGTTTTCTTTTTGTCTTAAGAAAAATGTGTAATTTTTTAAAGAAAAAGTTACACATCACTGACAAATCCCAAAAATACAAAAGCAGAGTAGGACACTTCAGGAGATTTTAATTTAGCATTAATACAGATAAGATGATCTTTGTCATAGTTTCTGGAGAAATGTAGAATGAAAATTTGAACTTCAAGTTGCTATTCAGTTGCTAGAATGCCATTGCTAAGTATGCATGGACAGCACTATGGTTAGCACAACTGTTGTAAGGACAGCCAATGGAAAATTTGTTCTCCTGCCAAATTGTTGGCAATTAACAGCTAAGAAAATATCACTGCAGTTGGGAAAAGACATCATGTGTGTCCCTGTGAAATATTATTTTGTCCTTCTGAACTAAATCCTAAGTGAAAATAGTTACTAATCTGCAGTTTAACACCTTATGAAATGCATTATCTATATACCATTATTATTAAGCACAATACAGTAAGAATTTGAGCGTAGGTTGCCAACAGAGATCTGGTTATTGCAGAGAAATTTTTTTGTGACCCAGAAACAGATTCTATGCTGAACAAAACACACGAGATTTTAGTAAAGCCTGTATGATTCCATTAATAATGCACAAGGGAATTTCTCCATTCAGTTCTTTGATCATTTATGAAAAATTGAGATGTATCTTATTTTTAATTTGTTTCCTTTCTCATTTTTTCCTGCATTTAATTTAAATTTAAAGCTTTAATTTTCAAACTTTTAAATATATCTTCTATGCATTGTACTTGGAATCCCATCTTAAGTTGCTATCCACACGTATTAAGGTATCAGTAGACAGCCAATTGTCAGCCATCTTCTGTGACAGTCTGACTTCATTTTAAAATATTTTTCAATTTAACCAGTTTTGAAATTGGCATGCTCAAGAACCCATAGACATTTTTTTGCAATGGAAAAAAAGCAAGTGGCTTCACCTGGGGTTTTTTGTGGGGGTGTATCCCCAATTGTCAATTTTAAAAAAAGTGAAGTAAGCAATGGATGGTATCATGTATGATTGGCCATACCCATCATGGAAGTCATTTTGTGAGAATGCTTCTAACATGCCGCCACCTTCCCCATTTGTTCTCCTAGTGCATAATTCTGAAATGTATTTGTCCTGAATCTCACAGATAGGAATTCATCTTCATGAGTTTTCATTCCTTGGCATTTGGATGTGATTTCTCAAACTATTCCATAAGATACTCCATGGTATAGGTAGTGCTCAACTTACAACAGTTTAATGACCAGTTACAACAGCACTGAAAAATGTGACTTACGACTGTTTTTCAAAGTTATGACCTTTGCAGTATCCCGATGATCATATGATCAAAATTCAAATACTTGGCAACTGGAGATTGCAGTGTCCCAGGGTCATGTGATCACCTTTTGTGACCTCACAAAGCCAGTGGGGAACCAGATTCACTTAAGAACTGGGTTACTAACTTATCAGTTGCAATTATTCACTTAACAACCGTGGCAAGGTCGTAAAATGGGGCAAAATTTACTTAACAAATGTCTCAACAGAAAATTTGGGCTCAATTGTGGTCGTAAGTTGAGGACTACCTGTATTAGAAACTGTACTGGGCATGACCAACTTTCCTCAGTCAAGATTAATATTAAAACTGATGTTCAAAACAGGCTTTTCTCAATTCTATTCTTACCATAGTTCATCTTCCCACCTATTGACCTTACATTTACAAAGAAAATGAAATATGGCCTTTCCAACTGATGCTACTTGCTTTGCTTTCAATATTGACAACTATACTTCCATAACTAGTAGGCAAAGCTGTTTCAGTACCAACTCTGCACATGCTGTAACTACAGTACAAAGTTAAGATTCAGTGCTTTTACCAGCCAGATAAGACATACAGTACCATCTAATTTAATACTTAAATGAAATTCATATTAAACTTTAGTAGCAACTTTTGGAATGGATCCATTTTTTAAATTCCAGCCTTTTGCATATTTTCAAATATCCATTTAATAACAAAAATGAGTTCCCATTTGAAATAAATATTGGCATAAGCAATATTGGGAAGTAAGTAAAAGTGATGTGTGGTTTCTTAAGGCTTTCATATTCTAGGTAGATTTTGAATAGCTGCTGTTAGATTTATTAAATACCATGCATCTCTTCAAATGTCAGGAAATGATTCCTCATTTCTTGGGCTTATATCATTTCAGTATTCTGGTTTGAAATTAATTCATACATGACACTTATTTCACTTTATTTCATGAAATGGAAAAAATGCCCAAGGGTAAAAAGAACTTTTGATACAATCACTACACTAGTCAGCCACAATTACTAAGAATAACATACTAAAGAGATACAACTTTAGGGGTATACTAACAAGGCAGGTTACCTGTTTAAGTTTATATGTAAGTGGGAATAAGTATGAATGTTACCATTCATGTATATGTTACCCAGTTCAGATGAATTCAGTATCCTGGATAGATCCATTTATTATTAGAGCAATGTATATTTTACAGGTTACAAAGATTTATATATATATATCATCCAGGATTTAAAGAAACATTCTAATATAGATTCAGACTTTTCAAAACAAAAGGTGCTTTTGTTTTAGTCAGAAATGGAGTCTTTCATCAGAAAGGATGAAAAATTTAGAATTGCCATTGAACTATAAATTCTCTTTTGGAAATGTGAAAAAAATGAAGTAAATGTTTCTTAAATTGCTCTTCCAATTCATGAGGAAAATCGCACATCAATAGATGTAATCTTCTTTTTGATTATGGCTTGGCAGAAGTACTTTCAGCAGTCTCTTCTATCTCATCACTTTTGTGTATATATCGCAGTGATCTATATTTTTGAACATCCTGCAGCAGAATGACCATAACATGGAAAGTAAGAGATAGTTAGTCCTGTTGTTATTTCTATAGCATGGCAAATAGATGCCTTAATGTTCATTTATCTCTAATTCTGAAAATATCCCTAACACAGGAGTGGAGAGAAGATAAATTTGGTTATCTAGTTAGATTATTGGATAACACAGAGTAAATCAGCAAACATTCAGATTTCTAACTTCAGCAGTAGTGAGAGCAAAACACAACTGATTCCTAAAATAAACTAGAGGTATGTTTCTAAGCTACAGACCTTATTCAGATCAGTTCGGTCTAAGGCTCATGAAAGTGCAACAAATATTACCTCTCACGATTGCCACCACTTACATTCATTGTTCTAAGGATATACACACATGTATAATTCTACAAGCCTGAAATCTGCAACAGAAGAGAGGTAAGGAAAGTAGCCTATGTTTTTACTGGGTTACTCCTTCATGCTCAAGTATGTTGGTATTTTTTGGATTTATGTGCTGCCCATCTCTTTGGAGGTGACTCCGGGCAGCTTACAAACATTAAAACCAGAATATTAAAAACAGTAATCATAGTTATACTAAAAATTCATTTAAAGCATAAACATGGGAGGTGGGGTCTTCAATCTACTAACCACCTCCACAGTGATGCCCCCTTGTTGGGGACCCAGGCACGCCATTAGAGCTAGGTCTTCAGGCCCTTGGGAAGGTCAAGAGAGTCAGTACAGATCTCATCTTGGGGATATGATGTTCCAAAGGGCAGGGTCCACAGAGAAGTCTCTTCTGGATCCCACCTGTTGGAATTCCTTGGCTGACAGGATCCATAGCGTGCCCTCTCTGCTGGCATGGATGAGGGGGATCAATCTCATTGGGGTGAGGTGGTTCCTCAGCTAGGACCCAAGCCATACAGGGCTTTAAAGGTAATAACACCTTGAATTGCAGCCAGAAGCAAACCAGCAGCCAATGAAGCTCGTGAAGCAACAGTATAACATGGGCCAGTTGAGGCTCCAAGAACTGCCTGCACTCCTGCATGCTGCACCAATTATAAGAGTATAGCTTCTGAGCTATACTCTTCAAGGGTAACCCCATTAGAGTGCATTGCAATAGTCCAGGCGTGAGATGACTAGGGCTTGAGTGACAGTGCAAGGACTGATACAGGAAGGGGTGCAACGCACCAATGCAAAGTTGGGCTATGACTTTGAGCAGAATCGAGAGTCCAGGAGAACCCCCAAGTTGTGCACTGGAGCTGCCTGAGGTAGTGGAACTCCATCCAGAACTAAATGTGTTAAGAGTCTCGGATCTTGAAGCTCCAAACATCCAACGCCATTTGGTCTTGCCAGAGTTCCATTGAAATTATTGTCCCCTATCCGGGTCCCCAGAGTGTCCAGCACTGGAGAGCAGAAACAGCATCACTTGGGTCACCAGGGATGGAGATGCAAAGTATTTGGTCTGGATTTCTTTGGACAAATGACGCATACAATAACATTAATCATGAAGTCATTGTTATGATGTATATAAGGAAGAGAGCACCCAAGGGGTTCACTGGGCATTGTTTATGATAGATGATTGACTGATATGATTTGATTGATTGACTCACATAACCTACTGTATTTTTCAGAGTATAAGATGCACTTTTTCCCCCTAAAAAAGGGTGAAAATTTGGGTGTGTCTTATACACCGAATGTAGCCCCAGCCAGCCTCTCAAATGGAGGTTTCAGGAGCTGAAACAATTCTCTAAAACGGAGGTTTCAGGGGCTGGGGTGAAAGCCTCTGAAATGGAGGTTTCAGGGGCTGAAAAAGGTCTCTGAAAAGGAGGTTTCAGAGGCTGGAAAAGCAAGGCGCAGAGCTCACAACCAACAAACCTATTACTAAAGTTCACCTCTGGGAACAGCTGTTTGGGGGTATTCCAGGAGGCCGATTCAGCCACCAATCAGCTTTTTTCTTATTTTCCTCCCCAAAAATGTCTTATAGTCCGAAAAATGCAGTGTTTCCTACTCCATAGAAGATGTTTAAACAAAAGGCAGAAAATAATGCAGCCCCATAGGACAGTTGCAGATTGATTGGCAGGGGCTAGGAAAGTCATACTTTTTTGTTAGCAATTGCAGAGGGTCTTCTCCACACTATTTTCAATGAGCTTTGAAATATAATTGAATAATAGGTGATCCGTTAATACTTTTGTTCCCACCTTCAACCCTGTAATGATTTTCTACTAACCTGTTTCCCTATCAAAACTGCAGATACAAAACCCAAAAGCAGGAAAGCCATTGCGAAGTAGGCAACTTTCACACGAAGTTTGCTCCTTGTTGCACTCATCATCTTTGCCCTTTAAAAAGCAAACACAATGTTATTCCATGGAAATGGTTATATTGTACGTAAGATCTTGAAGGCAACTCTCCCATTGTTTTAACTTACACTTAAATTTTACTTGTTTAATGATTTAAAGCATTTGCTCTGTTTTTATTGGGCTTTACTTTATCGTCAGCTGGATGACCATTTAAATTAGAGAGATAAGAACCTAGATGCTTACACTTTGCCAATTTCCAGCAGGAGAAAATATCAAATCTATTTGGTGGATCATCTTTCTTGCAATTCAATTCTAGTTGTCTCTTCTGCATACTGATAGGTGGCTAAAACAATACATTTGAAGAGACTCCACAGATGAGTCACTGAAAAGCAATCATACTTCCTGTTAATTATAATAGGATGTTTGCAATTTCCTATACAGGCTTACTAGGAAGGATGAAATAGCACGTTTGCATGACAATAGCAATGACAGTGAAATGTAAAAGGTAGGCTTGTACTATGAAAGTTAAGAACAGTGGACAGCTTTCTCCAATCTGAATGTGAGCCAGCTGTATGAGCTTCAAATTCCAGAATTTTCATTGCTCATATTAACTAAGGAAATATAAGCATCTGGGGAAAGATGAGTCAGGGAAAAGCTAGTAGAGCTTATTGAATCATACCTACAATTACTCTTCAGTTCAGCATTTTTCTGCAGATAAAGCATGTCCTCTGAACAAGACATTCCATTTAGTTGCCAACAGACATTCTCACCAAATTTACAGAACATAGAATAATAGAAGGAAACTTGGGAATCTTCTAGTCCAATCCCCTGCTCAAGCAGAAGACTCTATATACCTATAACCTATTGATCCCTTCTCTGTGATAGCCCCCCAAATATTGGAAGACTGCTATCATGTCATTCCCTAGTCCTCTTAGACTAATTCTTGCAATCGTTCATGATACATATTCGCCTCCAGTCCCCTAATCATTTTTAATGTATAAATTGTATACAAAAACTATATTTTCTTCTTTTTAAACCACTATTTAAGCCAATCATCTACCAATAACTATCAATATCCTAATTCCAAAGTAGTATTCGGCCTTATTTAGCCTGAAGCAGATGAAAATCCACTTGACTGGATATCCCAGAGGACATGTTTTATAAATCTAATGTTTTATAAGCCTCTCTATCTGAACTAAACAGACAAACTTTTTTGGTAGTTCCTCATAAAGAAATGACTTTAGTATTTGGTGTGAGTTTCCAAATCACAGGCAGTAATTTTGTTCTACTCTATATTTGTTAGACTAAACCTAGAGTTCTGTGTCAATGTTTGTATAAACAATACTTGAAGATTCAAACAAATTGGAACAGGAAGATGGAAAAGTGGTCCTACAAAGAGAGTTTATGGGAAATTGTTTAATCTTGAGAAAGACAATTTCGTGAGGATATGATAATATTCTCCTAGTTCTTGATGGGAGTATTTTATAGACAAAATTATCTACAGTCCAGACTGCATTTGTAGCCAGTTACAAACTGCATTATAGACAGAGCAAAATGGCTCAACTGACAGCAATTACAAAGATGACTATAGATTAAAAGCTGCACCAGAGCTTCCAAGAAAACAGCATGTTGGCCTCAGATTACTGCTCTTGTATTAACAAATCCCCATTCCCCCTACCTCAATGACCATCTGCCTTTTTACCACATGAAAAATATGTATCTACTTGAAACAATTGGTGTCAGCAACAATCATTTTGATGGGTAATGAACATACGAAACATGCTGAGGTATATCTTCTTTTTTCTTGAAGCGGCCTGACCACAGCAACAGTTTTTTATCCCATTCAGAAACTTCGTGGGCAAATGGAGAGGAGTGCGCTGCAGGGGAAACAAAAGAGAAAATGCACCACCTGAAAACCCAAGGACAAAAGGCAGCATCAGAATTGAATTCTAGCATCGCAGCCAAGGAGCCCCATGGAAAGAGTTTTCCTAAGGGTAACATACTTTATAGACAGAGAATACAGAATAACAGGGTTGGAAGAGACCTTGGGAGATCTTGTAATCCAACCCCCTGCTCAAGCAGAAGATCCTTTACTATTCTGTATAAATGCCTGTTCAGTTTCAACAATGAAGACAGTTTTAGCCCACCACAAAGGGAAGCAACTGTGCAATTGACATTCAGTCCGCCACTCCCATATGATAGCAGAGGTAAACATTTCACTTCTGTGACTCCCAGACTTGCTGCCATTATTCCTTCTTTTGCTGTTCTCTCCTGATATTCAGTCAAAGGGATACTGTATTTTCATAGCAGCCTTTTCTAGAGAGCTGGGTGTAATATATTCAAAGTAAAATAATTTGACCTCATTGTTTGTACTTCAAGTGAGAACTCTGGGTTGACTTGTAGTTTTCTTGGGGTCCGTGGTAGTCAAAACCAACACCAAAGATCAAAAGCATCAACAATCTACCTCTCCTGCTTCAGTCCAACTTTCACTTATTTATTTATTTATTAGTTGTATTTATAGCCGCCCAACTCCCGAAGGACTCAGGGCGGCGTACAATAATACAGAACAGTAAAAAAAATACAACTTTTCATAAAAACATCAATAATTAAAGATACCATCCCATAAAAACCACTCATTCCATGCGACCCATCAGATCAGAAAAGGTGGAGGGGCTTGTCTCTCAACCGGCCCCACTCCCCCAGGCCTGCCGGCATAGCCAGGTCTTCACGGCT
>JANHGD010005371.1:16576-33454 GCA_027560375.1 Imantodes cenchoa | reverse complement strand
GCCAAGTTTGAAGATCTCTGAGTTAGAGGGACAGAATAAATGAGTAGCAGTAAATTGGGAATAGCTATCAGAATGATAATCCACAAAAGTATAACAAGGCAATAAAACTGGTATATTTCTGGGAGTCAAGGGTGAACTTGAAAGTAAGTAACCGGGGAACAAGGGACATGGCTCTCGATGCAGAACAGAAGTATTTATATAAGGCGAAGCTTTGAAGATTAGTTTTCTGGAAAGAATGTGTTCCTTCTCACACCCAAAATGTATGCCATACCATTTTTTCTTATTTTTTTTCTGAAGAAATTGAGAAATTGCAAGTCATAACTAGGATAAAAGGAATACTGAACAAAATATCCTACGGCAGATTTTCAGAAGTTCTAATCTAGCATTTCCTCCATCATATTTTCTATGGCTTTAGTTCTTCTAGTTCTACAGTCTGGATGTCCAATGCCTCTACTGAATGGATAACTACTGGAAATGAAGAATGCAAGCTCTGGAAGTCCTGCTGTGTAACACGTTTGAGAAATCTCAGAACAATTGTTACAAAGCTGTAATTAGATTATTACTAATTGTTCTGTTTTTCCACCTCTCACAATTAGATGCTGAAGAGCCACAGGTGCAGTTCAGCACAGTTGATGATACACTTGTAGCCAAATGCATTTCAACAGGCTGGTACCATATGCCAAAGGTAACCTGGCGTAACCGCAAGGAAGAGGATCTGTCAGGCTATTCCAAAACAGAGATTCTGGAAGAGAAACAGGATGGGTCCCACCGAGTGGTATCTACGTTACATTACCCTGTGTTGCTTCATGAAATCTACACTTGTCACATTGAAGAGAGTGATGTACTCAACAGACCTGTTAGGTCCATCCACAAAGTTCCAAGTTAGTGATCTCTTATTGAAAGCCTCTGTCTGTTGGGTGTTGAAAGAAGGAATCTGTTGTTAAGCAAAGACAGATTAAGCATGATAGAGTAGCTGTTTTCTTCTTCCTAGCAACCTTGCTCAGGATGCTGTCTTTCAATGGTGGGAAATGGTTAAACAAATTATTGGGCTAAGAGGAAAGCGTGTGGCTTTTTCCTTCTTCCCATTGATGGTGGTCAAAGAGTCCAAGGGGTGTGAAAGAGAGGACAGCTCAACAAAGAGGAGGGTGAAAGTGCCAGAATGAGTGTTGGCCTTTGAGATGTTGCTGAATTATACATCCCAGTCATAATGGTTAATGGATTCTGGCATTTATATTCAGGAATGTCTATGGTATTACACATTCCCCAGTTCTAGAGTAGTCTGGGTGAGAGATACACAAACGAAGATGTGATGAATGTCAGGAGTAATGGAGGATAGATGTACACACATGTAGAACCATGGACCAAACCAACAATTTGTGTAGATTGGTCTTGCATGAACTACCCTGTTTCCCCCAAAATAAGACATCCTCTGATAATAAGCCCAATTGGGGTTTTGAGTGCACGGCAATAAGGCCAAGCGCTTATTTCAGGGTTCAAAAAAATTATAAGACAGGATCTTATTTTCAGGGAAACACAGTAGTGTTAGTAGACCTAATATGGTTGTCCTATTTCTTGAAAGCAGTTTGGCCACACACAAAAACAATCAGCTGGATCAACTCTTGCCATCTGATTATCCATCTTTCCAGGCAAGAGGAAAGGATAGAAACTTCCACACTACTCTTCTGAGTATTCATGAATCCTGGCCATGAAGGCTCAGATTGAGAGTTGTGGTATTTTAGAAGCCATTTCTGGTTTGACATTCAAAAAGGTGTTATTTATTCCTAGTTGGAAAACTGGCTTCTCATTTCAGTTAATGCTTGTTGACACCTCAGTTTTAAATATATATATTTAGAAATATATTCCACTGAATTCAAAGAAACTTAATTATCAGTAAAATTGAAACTTTAAAGAACAGGTGATTAGAATGTCAAAAGTGTTTTATTCTCTCACACAAACAATAGACAGAATGTGGGGCCCAATAGTTTTTTTATATGCATATCTCCATCTCCCCTCACTTTTTGCAAAAAAACAGAAAAGGTTAATTTCTGGCATAGCAATAGATAGTGTACTTAATAATTGAGATTGATATACTTAGTTCAAAGATGTGGCAGTACTCCTCATGCAGCTATCCAAGCTGAGTCTCATAAACCTCTTTGAGAAAACAAAATAGCTCCTGGCAAGAAGTTATGTAGAAGTAAGTTCTATTAAGGTGAGGGAGCATTAGGCCACTTTCTGTGGTAATTTGTACTGATATAATGTAAATACTTACCCTAAAATTTTGGATGAATATGAACTTGTGAATTTCCTACAGCAAAATGGGAAAGCTTTCTTCTCTTCAGGGCCAGATTCTTAGAAGACTTATTTGCTAGCGAGCTAATATATCAATTGTAAATGACACTATTTATTTTATTTTTTTTGCAATTTTTTTATTTTTAATATATTTCACATAGTGATCAATACATATACCATTATATCTTATCAAAAAATTTAACACAGATTTTATATTATTTACCATTATAAAATAAGCAAATGCAATAGTCTTACATCTATCATTTCCAGGTTGCACGTCTGTTTTCCCCTCTCCAGTCTTATCACTCCTCTCTCTCTAAATGACACTATTATTTATCTTTCTGGCACTCTGTTTTTTCTTCGACTTTCTCATCAAAGATCATTGCTCCACTAGTGGTTTGCAGGGTCTTGTAGAGCATCCACCAGGGTAGAAAAATAGCAATTATATTTGGTTTCACACTAGTGATATGTAACATCTTCAATCATTGCTGTGGAAAAATAGTCTTCGTTGTTGATAGGTTGCCACGGCAATGACAGCTGGTGAGACTGAAAATGCTATAATGCTGTAAACAGTGAATGACATTTCAATGAGTTGGATGATGCGGGGAAGACACGTGGGGCAAGGGGGGAAGCGGCTCGTCCTCATGGCTGCATTGTTGTGCTTTCCTCCAGTCCACGCAGCATCACAAAACCATGCTGGGATATTTCTATTCTGCCCTCATTGATGAATCCCATTCTGCCTCAACAGTGAGCAAAGCAAATGATGCTCTTCTTAGAGAGACTCAAATGGGGCAATCTAAGGAGGGTAATTGATGGATTCTCTTGGCTTCACCTGCCTGAAGAAATAAACAATACTATGCAAGGAGAAGACACGTTTTCACAGATGATAGAACAGCCATCAAAATATGGTTAGCTGATCAGTGCTTGTTGGGAAGTAGTTCTGCCTGGTCTAGCATCTAGTGCTCTCCTGCTTTATTGGGTGGACCCAAGTAACTCATCTGCAGGAATGGGTGCTCTGCATGGGAGTATTCATTCTACCCAAGTAAGCAGGAAACTGTCAGCTTTATCAGGCAGAATATAACATCATCTCCTGCAATAAAGTTGCCCATCCAGCCCTGGCACATCAGACAGTCATACAGCTGATTGGAGATGAGGGTGGTAGTAGTGAAGGGCACCTACTTGGAAAACAGGCAGTCTTCCAGAAGACTGATGGACATGTTTCCCCAAAAAAGGGTTAAACAATTTATCACCTCTGCCTTTTCCTCTCTCTCCTCTTTCTTTCTCTCTCTCTCTTTGAACTAGCAGGAAATATGGGGACAAAGTGATCCATGTTTAAAAACAGCATTTCCCACTTTTGCTCCCTCTCCCCCCAATGAATGAAGGGGATTAAATCACCAGGGATAGCAGATTAGAGCAAGATCTGTGTTTGAAAACAGCTTCTCTTGCCACTTGAAAAAGAGATATAGCAGGCAGGGGAGAAAAGTGTCAATCACTTTCCTAAAAAATGGGCGACACAATCCTGGTTTCTCCTATCATGCAAGCCCAAGAAGTCCTGGAAAGCTATGCTTGCAATAGCCTCAGGTGCTGGGCAGGTTGCAATCACTAGCCATGCCCTCCCTAGGCATCCTTGAGGAGATGTTGAAGTTCTTAAAACAGGAACTCCTGTTCCAGGAGAAAGCTAAAAGCACAACTTTAGCATGAGAACCTCTAAAAATATCTTTCGGCTGCTACTGCAGTGGGCTAGAGTTCCCAAGGCAACCTCATGAGGATGTGCCCTTTAATACTGATTAGGGAGGCAGTTTCATACTGTGATTAGTGGACCATGAGGAAGAGCCCAGAATCTGATGGGCAAGTTGTTCTTGCCAGTGATCTGAAATTATAGCTAGTAAAAGAGCCTTTGAAATTAGGGTGAGTGGCTGCATGAAACTAGATCAAAGGTATTATGATGTTTCAGGTAGCACATTCCTATGACAGAAGTGAAAAGTTTTCAGGAAATTTAACTTTTTCCAGTCCATACAAAGAGTAGCATAAGCACATCAGAAAACAGGGAACATTTTTTTACATAGGAAACTATGAAATACACCTCAGCCCATGTAAAATGGATGCATTAGTTGAGATTTCCAAATGTTGGTATCTGACTATTAATAGCAATGAAGTTGCTACAGAACCAAACAGAAAATATTTTGCAAATTTGGTCTAATGAAGCAACAAAGAGTGTACTGTAGATATAGATATACAGAGAAGATATAGATATAGGTAGTCCTCAACTTACAACCATTCATTTACTGACCGTTTGAATTTACAATGGCACTGAAAAAATTACTTATGACTGGTTTTCACACAACCATTGCAGCATCCCCAAGGTGACTTCAGAGGCTTGGCCGCTAGCATGTATTTTATAATAGTGCAAATGATTGACTTTACAACTGTATCAAGAGTGGTTGTAAAATGGGGCCAAATTCACTTAACAACTGTCTTGCTTAGCAATGAAAAATTTGGGCTTAATTGTGGTCCTAAGTCAAGGACTACCTGAATAAGTATGTACGGTATATAGGTATAGATATGTAGGGGTAGTCACGATTGTTTCAAAGGTTTTGAATCGGAACTGATGAAGCTTCCTGGATGAGAAGTGAAACGTCTTCTTCCTCAAAGAAAAAACATAGTCCAGTTGCCATTTGAAAAAGCACCTTGAGATACTGTATGTAGGAGTCATTTAAAAAAAACAAAAACAAATGTGCTGGTTGTTTGTATGGCTGGGTTTGTTTTAACTTTTTAACTCTTCTTTTTCCAGAGAGGAAATATCATAATATGTACAACAATCACTACTAGAAAATCAACACCAAGCTAATGCAGTAAGGGAAGATAAGCACTCGTTTTTTCCATTGTATCAGCTCTGTACAGTGCCTCCAACAGCAGAAGGAAGAGGGGAAATACAGAAAAAGAAGGAAAATACATTTTGCATGTTGAAAGGAGGGATTGCTTATATTATTGTCAGATGTTTGAATCAAATTGAATTGAATTAAAAACTGCCAAAATAATCCATATGGACAACCAAGACTGGATCGAGTTTTTTCATACTTATGGGAGTGATTTGATAAGCCCATCTCCTATGCCCATGATGGTGAGCCTATGGCACACGTGTCACAAGTGGTACGCGGAGCCATATCGGTGGGCACGTGAGCTCAGTTCCCAACTTCAAGCGGGTCATTTCTGGCCTCCGGGGTGGGTGGGGAAGGCCGCTTTTGCTCTCCCCAGGCTCCTAGAAAGGCTCTGAAGCCTGAGGAGAGCAAAAAAATGGGACTTCTGGTCCAACCGGAAGTTGGCAAATGGAATGTTTCCAGCCTCCAGAGAACCTCCAGGGGGGTGGGGAAGGCCGTTTTCGCTCTCCCCAGGCTCCTAGAAAGGCTGTGGAGTTTAGGGAGAGCAAAAAAACGGGCCTGCCATCATGTGCAGGAAGCGGGGGTCATGCATGCATGTGTGTGGGGCGCATGGAATTATGGGTGTGGGCACGCACCCATGTGACCCCCTCTGTGCTCCACCCCCTTTTGGCACATGAACCAAAAAAGGTTCACCATCACTGTCCTATGCCAAACCTTTCCCAACAGATGCCATTCTTTGCTAGAAGACATCTGGCTGAGGGGAGCCAACCTCGCCTCTAGTCTAGAGAAATTATTTTATTGTCAAACCCGTCTTGCCATTAAGAAAATTTAAAAAGTAATACAAACAATAGGAATCACATATAAACATAGGTCTGCAACAATTAGTTTTCCAGTGACTTTGGTAAAGCTCATTGAATTGTGTCTCTTGTTTCAGAAGCAGAGAAAAAGGTTTACAGGATTGGATTGCTAGCTTTACACCCAGCCTTCCTTTTTTCTGATTCAGGCTTAGGAAGAGCAGTGGGGGACTTAATCTATATTCCTGTAATTAAATTCCTTCGTTACATTTCTGTGTTCTGTAAGAACAGACAGCAGGATCTTGATTTTCTTGTGTCATATCCTTTTTCAGATATTTCAAGGCCGCTATCATAGCCTCGCTTTAATTCTCTTCCCAAATCCTCCCATTTATCTTCATAGGGCTTAGTTTCTAGCTGCCTGATCATCCCAACTGCAACTTTTGTAGTTCAGCTGAATCCTTCTTAAAATATAACACCCAGAATTGGACAGAATGCTTGATGTGCGATCTGAACATTATATAAAATAAAGAACAGAAAATAATACACCAATCTGGGTCGGTCACTGGGACCAGAGGTTTTGTCTCACGAGCTTTTGTACTGGAGCCCAAGATGGACTCCAGCATAAGTCCAAAACTCGGAAGACAAAACCTCTGGTCCTGGTGACTGACCCAGATTGGATGCTGCAACATTATCCAGAGACATGTATATTCGCCATCATTCGGGAGAAAATAATAAAGCATCTATGATAAGGAAAACAACCAGTAAATGTCCCGTACCCCCCGCAAAAGATACACATTTTCAGTCTCCGTTTCTTAGCTGAGGGAGCCAGCATTGCCCAAAGATATTTTCCATGGTCATAGGGAAACACGACTATACGGCGAGGTACACAGAGCACTCCTACCATCTCACCAAAGTGGTACCTATTTATCTACTCGCATTTGCATGCTTTTGAATTGCTAGGTTGGCAGGAGCTGGGGCAAGTAACAGGCATTCACCCTGTCACATGGTGATTGGAGGTTGAACTGCCAACCTTTCGTTTGACAAGCCTAGAATCTTTTTTTTTGTAAAAAAAATTTCTCCACAATTTCCATATATACATCAATGTATATACCTTAAAATATGTCACTAACACATAATTATACATTTTTATCCAATCAATCATAAATCAATATTTTGCACCTATTTTATGCTGCTATTCATCAGTCTGTTTTTCTTCATTTCTTTACACTCCCCACCCTCTATCTCCATCTCCTCCCTCTACCTTCTTACTCCTTCTCTCCCCCTTCTTACTTCCCTCCTCTCCTTCTCCCTTCACCTTTCTACTTCCTCTTTCTCCCTCTTTCCCTTTCCCTGAGTGATTCTTATCCTAATTCATCTTATATTTTACAGACTGATAAGATATGCCCATACATCTTTAAACTATCGATGTCTCTTCTAAAATCATAATTTTTGTATTATTTCTATACATATAACTCTTTACTCTAGGTATATGTTGTTAATCTAATGCTGCCTCCTCAACAAGCCTAGAATCTTAATCACTAGGCCACCACATCCTCTACAAAAGTTGACATAATAAAATAAACATAGCCTGACCCTAACCATACATAAATTACTTCAGATACAATACTGCAATTTATAATGACAACTGTTAGCCATCAAGGACCTCCGGAGTGCCTTTGCTATCTGAAATGCCTATCCTGCAGTGGCCAATTTGATGTTAAGAGAGGCAAAGCATTGGTGATGATAATGATGACAGGCTAAATTCTGCTGTTAAACCAGGTTTCTCCACGTCAGCAACTTTAAGATGTTCAGCTCTCAGAATTCCCCTGCATCCACACATCTTAAAACTGCTGAGGTTAGGGTTAGGGTACCTACTTACAGGAAATACCTACAGGAAACCAGGACAAAAAACCACAATATTTAATTTTACATAGTATCAGGGTTCCAAATAGCATCTAAAATTAAATCAGAGTCAGAGGCCAATACTTCCTCAAAGTTCCAATTTATTAACAGAGCCATGTTAGCACATCTGGGTGAATCCCAAATCTGAAGTGCTTTGGGGTTCACCCAGTTGAAAGTTCAAGCCCTTGTCCCCACACCCCCAAGTCCATGACGTTGACCAATGTCCAACTGCCAGCCTGGCAGATCCACCCATCTTCTTCCGTGCAGGTGCAGAAGTGCAAAGACAAAGGATGACCTAGAAAGAATTTGTTATGGCTACATACAGACAGCCCTCATGCAATCCCCCCTCCCAAATTTCCACAGTAAAGCAGGCATAATAAAATGGCATAAAGTGTGGCAGGCCAAAGACTCCAACGATATTGGCTTCGGCCTGAAACATATTATAATAGAGGTAAGAATAGCATATGCATAAAACTGGAAGAACAACAATATACCGTCGGAGGAATACATGATTAGGAAAATGCTAGAGTGCGCAGAAATGGACAGACTCACAAAAGAAATAAATGATAAAGAAGAATCAGAATATTATAAAATATGGAATGAATGGTATAAATGGATAAATGACAAGTGTAAAAATTAAGAAAGATCAATTTCAAAGAAGATATAGAAGTAAGAAATGAGCAATGAATTCGGAGAAATGGAATCGACATATAAGGACTGTAAATATTGTGTAGTATAATAGAAACATGTATAATGATGAAGTTATATGTATAAAAAATCATAAAATTGAAAGAGAGGGACAAATGGATGTAAAATCGATATAAATCAATATAGAAGATTGTAAAAAAAGTAGATTGTAAAAAATCTTTTTTAGAAAATGTTCAATAAAAATTATTTGAAAAAAAAATCTGCTGAAGTTGAGAAACTCTATGTTAAATAACCCCCATCCCCACTTCCCAAAAGGGTAGGGAAAGCAAGAGCCTCGCCAGAGACACACAAGACTGTTAGTAGAAGACAGAACACTCTATTTTTGAATACTTCCCTGCACCTATGCAATCTGTTTCCCACTTTTGGTGAACAAAAACAGCAAGTGGGAGGCTAAAAACCCTGTGCTCTATTACAGGTAGGAGTTTTGAATTTAGCTGGTTGCCTTGTTACAATTCAGAAATCTGTTTTCACAATCTGTGTAATATGTTGGTGGCTATTTCATAACTTAAAATTATGTGGCAACCACTCAAATATACAGTTAGTTGTAACTATAGGAAAAGATTGGCCCCACACAGTTACTTTTCTTTTCCATCCCAAGCCTCGTAAAGTACAATATACTGAATTCACCTTGTTGGGGTTAATTACATGGTTTTTTTGGATGGGGTGGGGTGGGGGCGGAAGGAAGGCCAATCCATGATCAGGCAGTAAAAGACACAGCTGTGACTTCACCAAGGTCATTATTTACCCATTTCCTCAGCAATGGTGATGTTTGTGTATAGCAGCTGGCAGAGTGGGTGATGTGTGACATCTGCTTTCCCTTATGGAGCAAGGTGTCTGCCTTCTGCCCCCAAGCCAGAAATGGGCAGCACACTGGCAGCTGCTCCCCTGAGTAGGCCACAGACAGACCCATAAACGGCCTCCAGGCAACCAATAAGGGAACAGCAGCCAGGAAGACAAAGCTGCTTTGTGGCTTCTTCTGCCTTTTCTCCGTTTCTGCTGCCTTCTGATGTTTTGAAGGATCCACCAGCTCAGCTGAATGCAGGGTATGACACTGTTGTCCTGCCTCAAACAGCAAAAGACCTCTTGGATAAATAATTCTTAAATAATTCTAAGCAAAGCATTATTGACCGCTTTCAGAAGAGGGAGGTCTTCGTGGGATTCCTAAATATCTAGTGACCATTTCCTAATGTCCTTTTGAAAAGTAATACCATAATGCTGATAGCATAAGCGAGCAAACTGATTATTTAGAATTGTTCCTAGTAGGGTTTAAGCCAGATTTAGAGAAAGAAACTGCCTTGGGAAGCACCTAATCTTGGACCTGAACAAATAGGTTGGAAGGGACCTTAGAGGGTATCTAGTCTGATCCCGGTCCAATACAAAACATCCTACATTACATCATCCTTGCCGAATTGCTAATGACCCTTCCAGTGTCAGAAAGTCCACCAGCTTCCAACTCTGGAATCTATTCCATTGCTGAACTATTAGAAAATGTTTCGTGATGCCCAAGCAAAATCAGTTTTTTCATAATTTAGACCTGTTGCTTCTTGTCTTCTGAAACAAAATTCGGTAATTCTTCTCCGTCTTCTGAATAACAACCTTCAGATACCTGAAAATAATAATTATGTCTCCTCATGGTCTTTCCCCCCCCCCCTCTTTTGTTCCTGTGTAAGCATGCAGGGGTGGTAATTGGCCAAATGCTGCATTCGTTATAGTACTCTCATCCGTTTTTTGTTCTTAAGGCTTTACAGGAGGGTGGTGGTGATAGAGATAGGAAATGAAATTTAGGTAGCTTTGCTTTGGGGGATCCAGCTCTGCCGCCCCCTCATAAGGTAACCTCTACCACTTGGCTCATTTTATCGATTTCTGTCCCCACATCCACACCCACATGTGCATATGTTCTCCTCCCCCTATTTCATTAGCCCCCAAACAAACCTGTGGCATAGGGAGAGGTGGCTGTGTTCTCAAGAAACACTGAACTACAAATCTAACTACAACCATATTTGGAGCCTACAATATTATGTAACCCAGTGGTAAAATCTACATACCTTCCCTACGTGTTTGGAAGCATGCATTTTTTCACCCTCTGTGCATGCACAGAAGGCTTTGCGTATGCACAGAGGGTTAAAAAAAAGAAAATGGTGACATCCGGGAGGAGCCTTGCGCTGCTGCCACTACCGGCGACCACACTGCTACCGGTACGCTTGAACCGGACTGAACCAGTAGCATTTCACCCCTGATGTAACTCAATCTTATGTACCCTAGCAGTGTTTTGTGAAAACTCAGAAAACTGGACTAAGTTACAGATAACCATAGTGAACAAACTGACACTGACCGGATCAAACTCACCCAGAGATTTCCCATTATTCCGGATGGGCTCGAACCTATTCTCTCTGCCCCCACTGTTGTTATTATTGTTGCTGTTACAATTCATATTCTGCCTTTGCTCTAGGAGTTGACAGTGGCACATCTAGCATTTCCTCATCTACAACCCTTTGAGGTAGAACGACCAGCCCAACATCTCACAGCAGTTCCAGGGAGATGGGTGGTTAAGAAATATGAAATATAAATAAATATCAAAGTTTTCCCGGTTCACTAAGGGCTCTCCCTAGACCAACATCTCAAATCACTATCGCCATCAGAACTCTACCTTGCTGATTTCTGCAATTATTACCTGCTTACCTAGAATCAAAAGTGGGGTAACTACAGGTATAAATTTCGCTGTTAAAAACGAACCCTGTCTAAAGCGTTGCTTACAAGAGGCAAAGCAGCAGGAGTGCGGACAAGCTACACGGACAAAATCGAACGAACCCACTTAGGAGCTTTCCTGTGAAAAAGGCACGGAATTTGTTTTTGTTTTTTTTCCGGCCGACCGGAACATCGCAAAACACCAGGCACAGCGGGAGAGGGGGAGGGGGCGCAGAGGTCCCGGTCAGTGACGAGCTACGCCCCCCACGCTAGACACAGACATTCGGGGGCCGAGGGTCGCCGGCAGCAGGGAAGCAGCGCTCGAAGCGGCGGCAGAAGCAGCAGCTCACTTCCTGGGTAAGTTCGACCGGGAGACCTTCAGCGTTCCGCCAAGCAAGACAGGAAGGCGGGCAGCGCTTCACCTGCCACTTTCTTTCCCTTCCTTTCTAGACGGACCGAGGACGCCGCGCCTGCGACCCCAGGCTGGATGCGCAGCTGCCGCCACCGGGAGCCTCGGCTTTTTCTTTTAAAGTTGCGTCCAGGGAGACCGGCGTCCTCGTTCCGAAGTCGCTTCGCCACCCAGACGCGAGGATCCACTGACCACGCCTCGACCCACTGCGGATGTCCCTCTGAAATGAGCCAGGTGGCAAGGAAAGAGGGCGTGGGAAGCCCCGGGCGCGGCGAACGGCCGGCCGCGGCTGGAAGGCAGCGAGGTAGCGAGTAAACAGAGGGCGCCAGGCCCCGCTCGCTCTCCCGTCGGCAGCCGCTTCCATTTCGGCGGCGATGAGCGGCTGGGCAGGGCTGGCCGGGCTCCTCTTGGCCGTGGCCGGAGCTCAGAGGGCGCCGCCGAATAGCCTCCGTCCTGCCGCCGCGGAACACGCCGCTCAGTTCGACCGCGTCTTCAACGGGACGGTCAACCGAGGCGCGGAGCGGCTGTACTCCTTCAACTACACCAGTACGGCGGGTCAGGTAAGGCGGCAGGTGCTCCCTGGGGCAGGTGCGGCTGGAGCCCTCGAAGGCGGCGCGACTCGGGGGACAGGGAGAGCTGGGGAGGGTCGGGTTCAGGTGGCGAGGCGGGAGGAGACCTCCGGGGAGGAGGGCAAATGCTGAAGGCCTGCGGCGGGGCTCAGATGATGGGGAAGGTAGGAGAGGGACAAGGCCTAGCGGTTCGGAATTGAAAACCAGTCGGGTTAGTCATTCATTATCCCTTTCAAGCCCCCCCTTCCCCCATTTTGGCAGTTTCCTAGGAGCCAGCTATTTTTCTGAACTTGCTTTTTTAATGTGATTGTTTCTGCAAATAAAACTCCCATTTAAACAAACTTCAGATTTCCCTGTTCTTTCTGAGTCATGACAAAAGCTTCTATTGCTTCCTTGAGATAATGTCAGAGCACATGTTATCATGGAATTACATAACAGTTAACTCCACATTGGTAATTAGGGGTTATTCTTCCATCCATCCATCACACTGTTTTTTGGGTGGTGGGTGGTGGGAAGGGTGTTAAGCGATGTTATTCAAAGTGCAGTAAAAGAAAAGGTGTTAATAAGAGATTAAATTAAAAAGATGCTCATTCATTCTCTGTATGTGACCAAACCATTTAAATGTATTTCTTTTATTTGGGCAGTGTTAGACTTCAGGGTTTACATCAGCGTGTGTGCATATGTGTGTGTCTGTGTCTGTGTGTGTCAGAGTGCACCTGTGTGTGCATGTGCACATATGCGTGTGTATGTGTGTGTGTGTAAACCCTGAAGTCTGACACTGCCCAAATGAAAGAAATATATATATTCTTTCATTCATTCATTTTCTTTAAATATATTTCTTTCACGTCTATCACTTACTTTTCCATTCAGTCCAGTTTGTTTATTTTTGATTCCTTCTATTTCACCTTATACCCTTAAAATAACCCATCCCCTTTGCATTCAAAGTACTTTTGCTTCTCCTGATATACCCAACTCTCAGTGTAAGAAAGAGGGCAAAGTATACAGTATGTTTGCTTATTTTGATACACATTCGGCAGTGGTGTATTAACCTTTAAGCAGACTAAGTACGTGCTTAGGGCACCAGGCCCAAAGGGGGCACCACAAAGTTGAGAAAGAAAAAAAACCCCAATGTTGATTTGTTAAAAAAAAATTGATAAAACTAGGAGGAGGGCACCAAGATTTGTCAGTGCTTAGGTCACCAGTGAGCCTTAATCCATCACTGACATTCAGTCTTTACACTAATCTCCATATTACCGACTCTCTTTTTATCAGCAAAGAAAAAATACAATTACCTGCAAATGCGAAAAGAACAAATCCTTGATTTGAACTAAAAAATAAAAATAACAGTTCAGTTTAGCTGAACTAAAAAATAAAAATAACAAAGCAAAACATGTAAATATTTAACTTTCCAACCTTAGAGGCAAGATAGTATATGTATGTGTATGTATATGTACAAATCTAATAATTTTTTTCCCCTATAAGATTATAAGACAATAAATAAAGCAGAAATATTTCAATCCTGATATCAAAAAAGTTACAGTCTCATTCTGTGGCCACAAACCCACAGAAAACTGCTATTCTGCAGTCTCCCTTGAGCAGCAGCTGTCTAGAGCACATGTGGGTGATTTCCCTTTCTTTCGTTGTCCAGAGAGGTTTCCAAGAACTGATCTACTCACTGGTTCCTTGATCTTTCCTGTGATCATCAGCTCGGCTTTTGCAGAGCCTCTTCAGTTCACTATAACTCTCTCGGAAGCCATTATTTTCCCCAATTTGTGATTCAATTTTTAACAACAAAGTCAGTCTGGATCATATAGTCTTGTCTGTTGGTTAATACAAAGCTAATTTAAAAACAGAAAGTTGACAAATTTATTAAGTCAAAATTTAAAATTGAGGATAAGCCATTCTTCCATGAATCACTTTTTTGAAACAGTCCAAACATGATACAGTATATCCAAAGTTCTTCACTGATTGAAAAATTTCAGGGTTTGGGAATATAATTTAATGAAATATTGACATACTTAAGCTTTAACTCCATTTGAAGATCATCATAGCAAAACTACCTAATATGGAATTACAAAGAGATAAGTCTGCAACATGTACCAATTTTCCTTAGAATTATTACAACTCTAAGCTAAAAACAGTGGGAACTAACCTTTTCTAAACATTCTCGGAGAAATCCAATAGACCTCAAGAAAATATTTTTGCTAAATCAAACAAGTTGTAAGAAATATGTCTACTATTGTTTAATACTTGGAGCCATTAATTGAGTAGTGTATCGCTATTCCAAATTGCTTGACTGTTATTCAAAATTATTTTTGAATAAATAGTTATTGAATAGTTATTGATTTAGTTTCCATAAACATTGGAGGCCACTCCACTAATTTCAAAACCTCTGATGTTTCTGAGGCTGCAAGTAATGTAATGCCAAACCACATACATAGCAAGTTATTTTATCTGTATGTGTTGCTATTCAACCTTTCTAGGAAATTATATTCTTTACATAGAATTTCAAAACTTTTAAAAGTATCCTTATTTAATAACCATTAGAGGGTAAAGATTCCATTATGACCCTATGTTTTCCAGAAATAAGAACAAGTCCAAAGTGACAGAAATGCCATTTCTTATTTCCTTCTGTATTTTAGGCAGTCAGCAATTGTTCTAGAACAGGATTTTTAAATACTAGGCTTCTTTTCTGGGACAACTGATTCTGAACAGAGGGAAAGAATTCTAAAGTGGATCATGAATCACATCATTTAGCTTACTGGCTAAGATACTTTTACCTGGTAAAATGGTTACCATCCCTGACACACAAGTGAATCCTTAATTTGAACAGACCAAGTGTGTCCATTGTTCCCATGTCTCCATTTAGCATTATGTTCTCCTGGTGACATTAAACCATTTGCATAAACATTTCCTGTGCACTGTAGGCTAATGGCAGCTTCTAAGCCAGTGGTTCTCAACCTTCCTAATGCTACGACCCTTTAATACAGTTCCTCATGTTGTGGTGATCCCCAACCATAAAATAATAAAATTATTAGGAAACTCAGGGGTGGGTTCTAGCTTACCTCGCTGCCGGTTCTTATCTCTTGTGCTGTGTGGCCACACATGTGCAGTGCCAAAAAATGTTTTTAAAAATTGCAAAAAAAAAAAAAAGAGAGCCAAAAACAAGATGGCAACGCATGCGTAGTGCCGGAAATTCAGCTTCTCTGCATGCTCAGAAGTTCCCATGGTACAGATTTTTTGTTTTTTTTGCAGTAGTCTATTTGCATATGGGTGGACCCGCCTGGAGACGGCTAGAGGAGCGGAGTCTCGGTTCAGACCATCAGAAATATGTGTTTTCCGATGGTCTTAGGCGACCCCTGTGAAAAGATTGTTCGACCTGCAAAGGAGTCACAACCCACAGGTTGAGAACAGCTGCTCTAAGTGATTTATAAAGTCAGCATATTGCCCCAACAATCTGGGTCTTCATTTTACTGACTTCGGAAGGATGGAAGATTGAGTCAACTTTCAGCCTAACAGGATCTAACTGCTGGCAGTGAACAGAGTCAGCCTGAAATACTGCAGTCTAACCACTGTATTATGTATTATGTTTGAGATAGGAAATCTCTATACAAGAATTGATCTTGGGATTTCTGGGTGAGGAAAGCATCTTAAGGAGGTATTGTATCTTCTGTTGGATTGAATGGATCTTTAAGCATAGTGACATGGTTGGTGTTGCTATAGGTGTTACACATTTATGGCCCCATAAGTTATTAATGAATTGGTATATCAGCTACATCAGCTGTAGGAAGGGATGGATGGTGTCTAAAGTGAAGGGAGAAGATCCTTAGGTTTCTTCTGCTAAAGAGCAGAGTACTAATGGTTTTCAGGATGCATATCCAGGACATAATATTTCAACTGGGAGGGCAGGGGTCTTCTGAACAACACTCAGGTATATGCAGCAATTTATCTGCCTTGAGAAAATTGAAGGACAAATGCATCAATGGAACACTTACAGTAGGATGGCTTTTAGACGAATTGTAGTCTCTTTCCTGGTGCTTAATAAATTATCACCTCTGAAGAAACAGCATTTATTGCTCAAAGTCCATTTCCAGAAAATATGCAGTACTGTATTCCCTAGAAATTAATAATCATTGTGGTAATGCTGAATCTCATAATACTTATTTCTTGTCCGCCTACACAAGCTAAAAAAGAGAAATTCTTCCAACCGTGTCTTAGGAATCAATGTAAATATCATCAAGGGATAAATAGTTGAGTATATCGATTTTTAATTTCTCACTCACCCTCCATCTCAGATATAATTTATCCCAGAGGATAATTACCATGTAATGGTCTCTTTTTTCCCTGTGTATATATTTAGTTCAAATATAACATAAACCATTACAAAAACAAAGTGATTATGTGCTAGTAAAAATAATCTAAATAAACTCTCGTCTAATATCCCCATAGGAGGCTGCAAAAGGAAAATAAAATTCACTAGTTCCCAAGTCGATTATTATCTAAGCATGGAACATAGTGGGATAGTATTTGGAGAAGAGACAGATAACTTGTGGATGAAGGTAGAAAATACACACACACACACATATACACACACACGGGGGGGGGGGGGAGAGTGAGAGAGAGAGAGAGAGAGAGAGAGACTA
>JANHGD010005370.1:237775-248973 GCA_027560375.1 Imantodes cenchoa | reverse complement strand
TTAGAGGTCTTCAAACTTCAGCTGGCTGAAGAATTCTGGGAGTTGAAGTCCACAAGCCTTAAAGTTGCCAAGTTTGATCTCTGACCTAGTGGATTTGCCCAAGGTTTATCTCTCTTTATGTTTTCTTGCTTTCACTATAAATACAGAGAAAGGCATTTAGAAACCATCATGCCAGGGATAGCAAACAAAACATGCATACATTTCAGAAAATGAATTATGAAACAATTTTTCTCTGGCTAAAATGTCAAAAAGACAACATGCTAAGTAGTAAAAGTACAGATTTCCCCTGTCCAGTTGTGTCTGACTCTAGGGGGGCGGTATTTGGCCCTGTTTTTTTAGCTGGGGCAGGAACGGGAGCTCACCCTATTATGCAGTACTTGAGTCTTGAACTGCCAGCCTTCTGTTTGACAAGGCCAGCATCTTGACCGCTAGGCCACTGTACCCCTATGCTAAGTAGTATGAACAGATAATTGAATCTGGTAGTTGACAAGTGACTAAAAGGGAGAAACAAAGCAGCTTTCCTCAGGACTAAAATAATGGGAGGACACCTCTTGTAGTTAAATGTTACAAGTCATAGAATGCTGATTCTCAGATGCTGTGACCACATAAATTAAGGGCTATTAGCTTCATTCCCTATTTATATACATGCTAGTATGGATGCATACTAGAAATCAAATGCTGGGCTAAGTAGATGTCATTAAGCAGCATTCTTCTATTTTAAAATATTGCCATTGGAAGCTTCCTTATCAGAGTTCTTTCTACCTGGGTTTTTATAAAAAGAACATTACATACTTAAATTCTAAGCCATTTTTCTCTTCAGATATTTTATTTCTTCCAGTATGGTTGCGAAATAGTCCAGGAATGGGTTGCTACAGTCTGATCTTGTTACTGAGTAACTACTGAGTAACTACGGCCTAGTTACTGAGTCTAGATTTTTCGGCCACTCCTCCATGCCTCTGCGCATGTCCCAGTTTCCAACTCAGTCAGATCTGAAACAGTCGTCTTTGCAGTTTCGTCTCTAGCAAACTACTCCTGGACATCTGGATTTCTGGATTCAGGTTTATCCCTCTCGATTCGGCCACCCCTAGTTTAATCTTATAAAAAAAAGAGAAAGAAAATAATAAACCACAGAAGCCCTTCGGATGTTTTCGGCAGCGGTTGGCTTGTCACCACCGCACCGCGCCGATTCCAGCATTTGGGACCGTTGGTGTCCATTTGGCACTATTCCAGCATCCGAAACTGCTGCCTTGCGGCTGTAGCTGCCATTATTCTAGCCGCTTGATTGTTTCAAGCCTCGGCCATCTTGGAGGCATTCAAAGTCCGAAGAAGGCTTCTTCAGCATGCGACCCCATTTCAGATTAGTTGGCGACTCCCTGGCACTCCTTTGCTGTTACACGGTGTGCCTGGTGGATTTCTAATTTTTCCTCAGTCCATTCCTTGGTTTGGAGTTGGGTGCACACAGGCGCTAAGCGAGGCACCATTCTACTTAGCGATGGTTGCTTTCTCCTGGCACCTCTTTCCACCGGAGGTTCACATTGGACAGCCAGAGAAGCTGCTTGTTCAGGATACCTCGACAGCCCCTCTGAAGTGCCTTTTTACCTTGGCCCTGTGCTCACACCTGCCTCAGGGCTGCAGTGGCCATTTTGATAGCCTCGAGTAGCCATTTTGCATACATCTTTGTGCATCGGTCTCATCTCTGCCAGCCTTCAGAGGCCTAATCCACCCGAGTCCTGTGTAGGGCTTTCTCGGCTCTCCATTTCTCAGACCCAGCCCAGCAGGGCTTCTATCAGACTCGGTGGACTCATTTACCAGTGACTCTGTGTGCGATGCTGGCTAGCCCTGTCACGGCCTAAGCCTTTCAGAGCCCAATCCTGCCAGAACATCGCAAATTTCTGAGGTTCAGCTATGGAGGCAAACACCTGCAGTATCAAGCTCTTCCCTTCGGGCTCGCCTCGCCTCGCCCCCAAGGTATTTCACCAAAGTGCTGGCCGCCATTGCAGCTCACCTGAGACGCGTCCCAGTGAGACTGCAATGCTACCTGGATAATATCTTGGTCCAGGCGCCCTCCCTCATCAGGGCACAAGGAGATCTCAAACTGACTATCCGAACCCTGCAAGCTCACGGGTTCCTTGTAAATTTTCAAAAGAGCCACCTGACCCCATCCACCAGACTGACTCATCTAGGGGCCATCATAGACACCACATTGGGTCAGGTATTCCTGTCTCAGGACAGACGAGACAACATCAGGGACCTACTGGGTCATATTCTGCAGCACCCCAGGGTTCCCTTAGCCACCCTCTCCCAGCTATTGGGAAAAATGGTGTCTTGCATACAGACAGTGACTGGGCTCGTTTCCACACGAGAAGCCTCCAGTGGTTCTTGCTGCCATATCAGCAGGCAAAGACAGCTCATTCCCGCTCCCAGGTCAGGGTTCCTCACCAAGGGGAGCGTCTTCTCAGAACCGGACCAGGTGATCCTCACGTCCGATACAAACTTCTTCAGCTGGGGGGCTCCCCTGGGCAGTCAGGTAGCCCAAGGACGTTGCAGCACAAGACCTAGCCAACAGCATCAATTGGCTGGAGTTGCGGGCAGTCCACCTGGCCCTCTTGCACTTCCAGAATCAATTGCTGGGACATCACATCCTTGTGCAGACAAACAACATCATGGCAAAGGCCCATCTCAACTGGCAGGGTGGGACTCGATCCATACACCTCATGGCGGAATAGGTCAGTGGGCAGAACAGTCTGTACTCTACCTGATGGCATAGCTCATTGCCGGGACTCTCAACACACAGGCAGGTTATCTAAGCAGGACAACGGTAGACAACGCCGAGTGGCGTTTTCACCCAACCTTGTTTCAGGACATATGTCACAGATTTGGGATACCACTGGTGGATCTATTCGTCACGCACCTGAACACCCAACTACCTCATTTTTTCTTGAGGTTCCCCTCTCCAGGGGCGGAGGGCACTAACGCTCTCAGGTGCGTCTGGCCCCCATGCTCATATACACATTCCCTCCTCTCCTCTTAATTCAAGGGGTGATTCAGAAAGTCATCACGGAGGGAGCAGAGATCATCCTGGTGGCTCTCACTCTCCTCGCAGGCAGTGGTTTGTGAATCTCATCAGCCTCTCCGCCTTACCACCCTGGAGGATTCCTCCTCACCGGATCTCTCATAGCCAGGGAATCCTGGACCATCAGGAGCCTCAGTGGCTCCAACTAGCCGTCTGGCATTTGAAGGGGCCCGCTTGAGGGGGAGAAATTAGTCTGAGAAAGTCATCCAGACTATGCAGGCGGCCAGGAAACAATCCACCATCAGGATATATAATGCCACCTGGGCAATCTTTGTCAAATGGTGCAGACCGCTTTGCATTGACCCTGTCTCAGCCTCTGTTTCACAGGTGTTAGATTTCCTCCAGGATGGCCTGGACAGAGGCCTGGCTCATGGCACATTATGGCAGCAGGTCACAGCATTGTTTACTGTGTTGGCTGGTGGAAAGAAGACCCCCCTGTCACGCCATCTGGACATTCGAATCTTTCTCAGAGGTGCCGGCAACCTGTGTCCCCCACTGGTACACAGATACCTTACCTGGGACTTTCCCAGGGTACTTCAGGCCTTGACAGAGCCTCCCTTTGAGCTCCTGAGGACTACTAGCCTCAGATACATGACTCTCAAGGTGTCGTTTCTTGTTGCCATGATGTCCGCCCAATGTGTCTCTGAATTGGGGGCCTTATCCCTCAGAGCTGACCTCTGCATCTTCCACCAGGATAAGGTGGAAGACTTGATCCGTCCTTCATTCCCAAGATCAACTCCTGATTCCACCAGTCCCAGGAGTTGGTTCTGCCGAACTTCTGTCCTCGGCCTTCTCATGCCTTGGAGCGAAGGTGGCATAAGCCCAACATACAGAGGGCCCTAAGAATTCATATCAAGTGGACAGGAGATTGGAGGCTCTCTTCATCTCTTTCCAACCCACTTCGATAGGTGCTAAAGTGTCATCCTCGACCATTGGTCGCTGGATCAGAGTGTGCATTGCTAAAAGTGTATGAAGCACAGTCTCTGCCGGTTCCCAGATGCATCACTGCGCACTCCACGAGAAGCACAGCTACCACCACTGCATGGGCCACACAGGCTGCTCTGGAGGATATCTGCAGGGCAGCCACTTGGGCTACCTCCTCCCCTTTCATTAGACGATTATAAGTTGGATGTCTTCGCCTCGGCGGAGGCTTCCTTCGGGAGGAGGGTTTTACAACAGGTCTACTTAGCCTTGGGGACTCCAGACCCAACGGCTACCCACCCTTAGGGATACCAGGCTTTGGTATGTCCCATTCCTGGACTATTTCACAACCATACTGGAGAAGGGGCATTGGCCTTACCTGAACACCTTTTCTCAGTTGGTTGCGGAATAGTCCAGCCCCGCCCTACAGTACGCTCATAGGATCTGAAGCCACCTTGTCTCTAACATTGTGTGCAAGGCTCCTTTTTCAGCCATCACTTCGTCAAAAATTGGGACATGCGCAGAGAGGCATGGAGGAGTGGCCGAAAAATCTAGACTCAGTAACTAGGCAGGTCAGACTGTAGCAACCCATTCCTGGACTATTCCGCAACCAACTGAGAAAAGGCATTCAGGTAAGACCAATCCCCCTTCTGCATCAGGCCTGTTAACCTGTAGATCATTTTGGCAGGGGTTGCAGATTATGTAGTTGCTGTAACACTCATAAAAGATAGAAGACAACTTTTTTCAAACTACTTTACTCACTTTTTCCTATATTATGAGGGCTATATTACTGAATGTAATCTCTATAGCACAAGTTCCATATTCATGTCATAAGATTTTTACAAACCTGGAAGATCAGATACACCAATTAAACAAAATGTTTTTAATTTTGGACAGTGTGCTCACCATAATAATCAAAGTTCCAATCATCCTCGTTTCTCCCATGTGAATTTCTCATATTAGAGCAAGTGTAGCATGTTATGCTACTCAATCAATACATCTGTTCTCCTCCAAATGCGATGACCCTACCTCTATGTTGACCTAAAATTATTGTGCAATATATTAAACTGTTAAAATAAGTCTCTTGACAGCTCTCCAGTTCATAGTTGTGCAATTATAATAAATCTTGATGTAACATGTTGACTTAGTAAATTTCAGATGAATCAGAAAACTCTGTTGATGTGTTATATATTCCATGACAAATCTTTTATGTATTAAATCCCATCTGCCACATTATATATGTATAAAATCCCAATGGATTTAAATTTTTCTTAATTTTGATACTTGATATTTTTATTTTATTTTATTTTTTTATTTTAATAGATACCTCTTTCTCCCCATTAGTCTGTTAAACTAAGGGTTTAGTTTACATCCAACCTTTTATTTGTTCTTCCCTCCTTGAGATGGTGGAAAAAACCCTATTTAAAGAACAGATATTGAAATTTATAAAGTGAAAAAATAATAGCGCTCAAAATGTTTCAAGGCAGAATTTTTATTGTAAACTCTCAAGAGTCATTTAAGTGAAACTGGCAATATTGAAATTTGATTGCTGTCTCAATCATTTTTGTACACATGCAAAAAGGACATAAAATGAAGTCCAATAAAAATGATGGCCATATAATGATATCATGATATCAAAAATGTATTAGCATTGTATTAGTTTATGCATAATATAGTTCTTTATACAGACTAAAATTATAAAACGTTTGGATAAAATCCAAGCAGAATTGGTTAAATAGCTACGATGGTGTAATAGTCTGAACGCAGTATTGTAGGCTAATTGCCCACAGTCAGGAGTTCAATCCTTACCAGCTCAAAGTTGACTCAGACTTCCATTCTTCCAAATGGAAGTCTGAGTAAAATGAGGACCCAGATTGGGGGCAATATGTTGACTCTGTAAACCGCTTAGGGGGTTGTAAAACTATGAAGCGGTATATAAGTTTAAGCGCTATTGCTATTAAAATATAATAGATTTACAATTTACTGAGTTTTCTTACTTCTAGCCTATTTATATCTATTTTTTTCAATCTAGCATAATGCAGAGTTCTTTTTTTTAAAAAAATCTGGAAATGTATACTTTTTTTTTTACACTGACAACAGAAGCTATGCTGTAAGAAGCACATACAGAAATAGTAGGTTGGAGAAGAATGGCTTAGTAACCTGAATACTATTTTTTAAAAACTGAATGGGAGAATGAAATGTAACATCATATAATTGTTTCCAAACTTGTTGAGGGGGGTATAGGCTTGCTAAAAAAATTTTTTTTAAGTAATTCCAAACAGTTGCTAAGGGCCAAAACAATCCCATTAGTAATACACCAACTCAAGGACACATTAGAGAAAAACAAACTTGAAATGAATATCCAAAAACAACCCCAATTTGTTTCACTGACAATACTTATGCCCAAATACATGCACAAATTGGATATTTAAAATCATGTTAGCTACTCACTGTAAGCCACAAGTCCCTTTCAGAATACAGATAACATAATGCACGAAACATCCTGCATTAGAACATAACACAATACTTTTAAACAAGTGAATAATTCTGTTCATTCTATTGAAGCCAGATATAAAATTGGAAGCAATCTGCAGCTTTATCACTCAATGAGACCAGCCTTTTATTTATTATATTGGATGTTTAAGCATTGAGAACTTTTTTCCCTGACAATCTTATGAGGTGAAGATTTCATTTGTCTAAGAAACACTAATTAGCAGTTTTTAAAATATAAGCATTGTTTGCTTGTTGGTAATGCAAATGAAAGAAATGTAAGCCTCTTAACTTAAAAAAAAAGTGCTAATGTTTTATGTTACCTCTTTAAGGAAACCAAAACCCATCTTTTAAAAAAACAAACATCTTATTTAAAGTAAGCGCCAACTCACCTGCCAGCTGACCCGTGAAGAAAGATTTTCAACTATAAGTCTGTGTTCAGTACGAAGAGGTGGACCATACTGACTACAAATGGAAAACATTTTCTGTTACTCTTTAACTAAATTTCCAGCAGAAAATTTAAACACTTTCTACTTTTGTCAGATTTTATCTCTTCAAAAAATTTCTAAGAAATATGGCTACTCTGTATTTAAATAATGTATTTAAAGAACAGCAGAGAGTTGTTACTAGTTTACATTATGAAAGCAAGCAGAACTACTTATGACTGCCAACTTCCCACTTATGTGATTACATTTTGGATAATTGGCAACTGGCTGGCATTTATGACCGGTTGCAGTGTCCTATGGGTCACATGACTGCAATTAGCAACATTACTTTTGCTGGTTTCCAGCCCCCCCAAAATAAATATCCAAACTATATTCGGAAAACTTGATGTACTTAATGATCACATGATTTACCGTATTTTTCGGAGTATAAGACGCATCTTAGTTTGGAGGGGGAGGGGAAAATCTACCTACCAGGTATTCATCTGGTTAGCATCCTTAGTCTGTTCAGCGTCAGCACATTATTTTATCCCCTGGTTAGGGCTGAAAAAAAAATCTTCAAAGGGAGTAGGAATGAAAACAAGCCTGCAAAGACTTAGGGATGGAAAATAAACTACTTCAGAGGGAGTAGGGAGGGAATAAAAAAATCCTGCAAGCCGGGAAGATTGTTAGCACCTTGTTAGGGCTGGGAAAAAAAGCTTCGAAAAAGCTACATTTGGAGTATAAGACCCTTCCAAATTTTCAGCCTCTTTTAGGGGGGGAAAGGTGCATCTTATACTCCGAAACATACGGTAGGTAACATCATCAGTGCTAGGAAATCTTAAATTACCTCCAGAAGGATAAAGTTGCTGCCTTTACGGCTTCAGGTGTGAGCTAGATGTTCCAGAGATGAGCATTACGGATCTGTCATGATTCATATTTCAAAGTTGAGGTACAGGAGTTTTGGATACAAGAAACTTGGAACGGACAGTGGGCATAATCAATCTCCATGAAATGTCAGCTACGAAAAGGCGTTTGGCTGGCTACAAGCAGAGAAACAGTTGGCTGGATTAACTCTGCCTTGATCTGATCTTCCATGGTAATTATTGTCAATAAATTGAAGAGGGAATGGTCAGTTTCTGCACACTGAAGTGAGTTAGGGCAAGATGTTACCTCTCAAAAGAAGATGCTCTCATATAGAGGAGGAGGAAGAAAAATCAATTGGAGAATTGTTAGTGGCTTTAGATTCTTGTTTTTGTTGATTATAGGAGAAATAGGAAAAATAAAAACCCCGAGGTGGCTCAGGGGATAGAGTGCAATATTGCAGGCCAGTGAAACTGACTGCTAGTTCAGCAGTTCAGCAGATCAAATCTCACCAGGCTCAAGGTTGACTCAGGCTTCCATCCTTCCGAGGTGGGTAAAACGAGGACCCAGATTATTGGGGGCAATATGCTGTTTCTGTAAACCGCTTAGAGAGGGATGTAAAGCACTATGAAGCGGTATATAAGTCTAAATGCTATTGCTATTGCTATAAATTGTGGCAGGATACTGGATCCGTGGCAAATGAGAAATGATCCAGTGGTAGGCCGGAATAGAAGGAAATAAAAATGAAAAGGAAATGTGGGAGCCAGAGTGAGTTGTGTTCTTTCTCCTTTTTAATAGGAGCCAGAAAGGTTCACTAAATACTAGTGATTGTTCCATTAGATGCAGGGGCATTTGCTCCAGGGGTGAAATGCTCCCAGTTCACTTGCGTTCTGTGCATGCACAGAGGTTAAAAGAAGCCAAATAGCAGCGCCCGGGCGGGTGGGCAGAGCCTTGCGCTGCCTTCACGACTGGCTCTCCGATGACCGACAGGCACAAGTGAATCGGGAGCATTTCACTCCTGATTTGCTCTCTTTGAAATACAGTTACATTTGTTGAAAGTTGCTAACTTGGTGCAGTGAAGACCCACCAGCCACTAATGATACCAAGCTTTGATTAATCTTAACAGATCACGTAAGGTCAGCACCCCATAAAATTAGGAGACAGCCCCCCCCCCCCCCTATCCCAAGGCTGGACATTACTCCATCCAATCCATGCCCAAGTTGCTTACCGGCATCCAAAGACAGCACAGGTCCATCCAGATCTTCCAGATGCTGTATCTGCATTTCTTTGCTGAAAGGATAATTAGGCTTGATTAATTACTATGAAGCAAGGAGAATAAGCTCCTTAATGAAGTGGGCGATCCCTCCTCCAGTTGAGATAACCTTGGAATATCTGGCAGGGTGTGCGGTCAGAGGGGCGGCTTCAGGCTGAACCCTCTTCTGCAGTGTGATCTAATCATATGGAGTGCAGTAGGCATCCTTCAATCCTTCTTTCCCGCCTAAGCCTCCCCATCTCCACAGGCACCGCTTGGCATGGAATCAGCTATCTTACCTCTGCAGTAGCCTGCCATTCTCTTTGCTGGATCAGGCTAACAGCCAATGCTGCAGTCTGCTGTGCCTGTTGCCTCCTTGGTAAATAAACTGAAGGGAACTCCCTGTAAATGTATTTCCCCAAAATCTGTGAGTCACAGAATCACAGAAAATCATCACATTTTAACCCTACTAACAGCTTCCAGACTCCCAAGCTAACTCTCTTCTCTAATCCAGGAAGTAGGAAAAAGAATTTTTAAAAAAAATCTACAAGGCCATCTACTGGGGAAGGCTCAGAACTGAGTGGAAAGAATAAGCAAAGAATTGAGTGCAGTGGAATACTAATTTTGCCAGCAATGGTAAAATTTAGCAATTATAATAAAACATGCCATTTAGCAGGTTTATTGCTCAGTACAGTTACCTATGGAAATCAAATGTTTTAACTCTATTCTTGGTTCAGCTGGAAGGGGACTACAAATGCCAACATGCTAAGAATTTTGGGAATTGTAGTTCAAACATATCCAGAGGCTACCAACCTGAGGAAGAAAAGTATTATGAGTATTATAAGGTTCCTCCTGGTCCGCACCGGTTCTGTAGAACTGGTAGCAAACCACTGGTGATGTCACGGAACTGGTTCTGTCAGTGCCAGTCTGTGAATGCCGTCATCTTTTGGGGGGGTCTCTTTTTGGGGGATTTTTTGGGAGGAGGGAATTTTTGGCTGATTTTTTTTCTTCTGCGCATGCGCAGAAGCCGAGTTTCCAGCACTGCGCATGCACCGCCATTACCAAGATTTTTACCCCAATAGCTCTTAAAATCCAGAAAGAAATGGAGTATAATAAAAAGGCCTGATACTGTTCGGCTTATTAACACAGAGTCATTGGAGCTAAAACTGCTCCACCTCAGCACAATTTCTGAGAGAACAATGGGTAACCCTCGAGTGGTTATATCCCCCGCTTCCTGCATCTCCATTGACATGGGTCCGCTACAAAATCCACCTCCACAAGAAGGCCAGAGAAGTTAGGATTACTTTTTATATCTACCCATTATTTGAAAAGACCTTATTCTTTTCAAAGGCGTCAACTTTATCTTAGTAGTGGAAGGTCCTTCCACTTTATCGGTGGCAGCTCCCAGGCTGGCATCTCCAGTCAGGGTTGCCAATAAGTACAGGTAGTCCTCAATTTACAACATTTCATTTAGTGAATGTTCGAAGTTACAACAGCACTGAAAAAAAGTGACTTACGACCATTTTTCCACACTTACGACAGCTGCAGCATTCCCCTTCACCTAACAACTGTGTATCTAGCTTAACTACAACGATTCACTTAAAAACTAAGACAGGACATAAAATGGGGCAAAACTGACTTAACTGTCTAGCTTATTATATGGCAATATGTATTATATTGCAATAGGAACAGAAAATTAGGGCTGCACTGTGGTCATAAGTTGAGGACTTAATGAATGTAAGTAAATTAAATTAAATGTATGTAAGTAAGTAATGTATGTAAGTAAATCAATAATTCCCTGACCACTGTCAAACTATTCACTAAGGCTGCATTACTATTACTATTACGGTAGTTTTTCTCATCGTTCCTATCACCCATCTCCTCCCACGTAGGACTGTATGACTTTACCTTGTTGCTGTATCCTTATGATTTATATTAATATAGATTGTTTCCTGATTGCTTACATGAACTCTATGACAATCATTAAGTGTTGCATCTCATGATTCTTGACAAATGTATCTTTTCTTTTATGTACATTGAGAGCATATGCACCGACAAATACCTTGTGTGTCCAATCATTCTTGGCCAATAAAGAATTATATCTATCTATCTATCTATCTATCTATCTATCTATCTATCTATCTATCTATCTATCCATCCATCCATCCATCCATCC
>JANHGD010005370.1:219222-229585 GCA_027560375.1 Imantodes cenchoa | reverse complement strand
CTTCCTTGATTAATTGATAAGGGAAGGTGAAGGGAAGCCAGCTGGAATTCTGGGAATTGAAGTCCACCAGTCATAAAGGGCCGTAGTTGCCCACCCCTGCTCCAGAGGCTTCCCTGGAGCCTGGGGAGGGTGAAAACACCCTCCCCCGTTCCCTGGAGGCCCTCTGGAAGCTGAAAACATCCTCCCAGAGCCTCTGTGTGAGCCGAAAATCACCTGGCCGGTGCTCACATGCGCACTGGAGTTGAGCTAGGGCAACAGCTCACGTGCCGGCAGATATGGCTCCGCGTGCCACCTGCTCTAATCCATCACATCAATCTAGTGTGAGTTGGTAGAAGTTTTTTTGACTTTCCAATTAAGAGCTGAAAGTCCCTGATCCAAAATCACCCAGCCAGCTTACGAGTCTAAAGGGAGAACTACACTCAGTCCAACAGTTTAACCCTGTGTTCCACTAACCATATTTCTTCCTTTTTCTTTCTCCTGTCTCACGGTGACTTCACTGATATATATCCATATAATTCTCTTGTAGGTCTTTGGTTATTCGGGTTTTCTCCCCCGTGAAATTGGAATTGTCTTGGCAACGTTTCGACGAAATCACATTCGTCATAATCAGGCTGATGTTTTAATTCTCTTGGCAACAACATGGAAGTGCAGCTGCTGTTTTCCAGGATATTTCTTTGACCTCCTGTCTAGCATACTGCCCTGATATTCCCTAGGGGTTTCTCAGCCACATACTATGCAAGCTGTTTAGCTTCTCAGCCTAGACTTGGAAACACTAGGGATATAAACATCAATGCATTCGAAGGAGAAAGAGGGATACATTTTGCTGTTGTTGTTTTTTAAGATAATATTTGAATACTTTCCCACATGGTCAAATATGTATTTAAAAATGTAGCTTAAGTAAGTGAAACAGACAAAATAATGACATCTAGATTTGTTATTACAAGATTTTTTTTAATATGGTCCGTGACAAGCAATATCAAAGATGCCAACTCTCAAGCGCCGTATTCGGAGACCAGACATATTTCAGCAACAATACACAGGTAGGCAGATTGTAATTTTAATTAAATATGAAAACATGAGCTGTGTACATTATTTTTCTCTAAAAAAACACAGCAATCTCAAAAAGTTTTTTTGTAAAATATTTTCATGAAATGAGTGAACCAGCAATACATGCACTTGCCCATCTCCTTCTCTGTAAAACAATACGATAAAGAAATAAGAGACAGGTGAGAAAGTGGACTCAGGATAGAAGAAGCGTGCCAGGTTTCAGGTATAAGAATGGAATACAACACTGACCTCCATTTCCTATGTTGGAACAAAAGAAAAAAAAGTGGGGGGGACTTCCTCACCAGCCATATTTGGTGTAATACTTTTAATGTTTTTCTATTTATGCTTCAACCTTGGAGAAAAATACTTTTTCTATAATAAAATAAGTTTGCTTAAATGTAATCTCGTCCCACCTGCTTCTGCAAATTTTGGAAACCACCCTTTTTCAAGGCTGTGATTGGCTATTTCATTCCAAGACCGTCCCCGCCCATCCCAAAGGAAAGCTGTTCTTTGATGTGGAAGCAAGAAGGGGGACAAGAAAGTAGCTCAGAGCCTGTTTGCAGACAGAACGAAAAGTGCACCTGGATGGAACAAGGTCAGGTGATGTGGTGGATAGAGAGGTGTTAGTTAAAGGTCACTTTCGCCATAGAGAGCTGTCGAGAAAGACATGTAGTCCAGGGCACCAGGTACAGAATCCAGCCCAGTATAAGGTGCCATTCTAGCAATGCAATATTCAGCTTGATCTGGAGGCAGTTCCCGCCGTAATTCATCCACAGTGATATAGTTCTGCAAGAAAATACACAGATGCCCATTTTCCATTTTAGCTTATTAAAAGCTTTAACTTATTGATATCAAGCAGACATTATTTGCTAAACAGTTTAATTCAAATCCGTTTTAATTGGATGTATTATAGAGGTTGAGGATACAGGTTAATTTGTTTTTAAAATGCAAATGAGTTTGTGTGAAACTTAAAAGTATCAGGTTTTTCCTTAGGGATGCTTAGGATCTCTTTCTTTTCAAAAAATCTTACTTTTAAAAAATATAAGTTGCATGCTCTGTGTGCGTATGTACACACGTACGTGTGAGACAATAGACAGGATCCATGAAATCCAAATGATGTCAACTAGGTCTTGTAAACAGAGCAACTGAAGTGGAACAAAAAAGATCTGTCAAAAAGCACCTAAAGAATTTATGATAGATGTTAAATTCAAAGCAGGCACTTCCTGATTTGAAAGTCAGTCCCTTGCTAGAATAAACCCCATTTAAATAATTCATTATCCTACTAGAATAGCTGAATAAAAATCAATTGATTCCAAAAACTTTTGTTACAGAATTTGGGAAAATTGCTAGGAGAGGCTTGCCAGAATCTAAAACAGGTTCTTACAGGCTTTGTTCTATAGGTAGTCTTTGACTTGCGACCATTCATTTAACAAAAATTGGAACTTTATGGCGGCTTTGGGAAAAGTGACTTGCAACCCATCTTCAACGTTTTGACTGTTGCACCACCCCTGTGGACACAGGATCACAACCAGCTCACATTTATGATGGTTGCAGAGTTTTGTGGGCATGTGATCAAAATTTGTGACCTCTCCAGTTGGCTTTCAATAGACAAAGTCAATTGGAGAAACTGGATTTACTTAATGAATATATGTCAGAGAGAGGAAGACTGGCCAAGCTATGGAGAAGAGTCAAGCAAGGATTTAATCTGGAGTCACGTGATGCACCCAAGCTGTGGGGCGCGGGTTTGACAGCCCTGAGCTAGAGCATGTATCTAGAGAGGGATCAGGCAAATACAGGCTTTAGTGCCTGCGTTTATATATATGCATACAGAGTTGTTTTGACTTATTGTAGTGCTATGAATTCAATAAGCATATTTAAGAGAGAATGTGTAAGACATTCAATCCGTTATTAAACTTTCCATTCCATTATTTCTTTCATGTCTTCAAACAGAAATAAAATATTGGTGAATTGAAGGAAAGTTCCGGATGCCCAGGTAGTTCAATAAAAACCACATTATCTGTTCACAGTAGGATAGTAGCCACTACAACCTTCCTTTTGTATTTATATTATAACCTGAAATCAAGCTTAAATTTTGCTACAAGTCAGCATTCTTTTCACTCAACCTGAACTCACTTTATCTCCAGCCAGGATCTTGAAAGAGGCCATAACTTGGTCAGCTGTATCAGTATCTGCTGTTTCCCGGGACATGAAGTCAATGAAAGCCTGGAATGTCACCACTCCGATGCGATTGGGATCCACAATGCTCATGATTCGAGCAAACTCTGCCTCACCCTGGGCCAGGAAATAAAATTCAGCAACAATTTAATCCAAAGGTGGCAGGAAATAATTTAATAGAAATTTGTTACACTTACACACTATTCCCTAGGATAATTTCCCTACCCTTGAAATGCAGAGGTCTAAAAAGGCCATCATCCCCAACCAGCATGGGTTTAACCAGATTGGAGAGCAGCTAATGAAAAGGGAATGATTTCTCAGCCCAAACTACAATGAATCTGAATGCATTTTGAAGGCGCAAAGGATCGAAATCCAATATGTCTGAAGCTATTTTTTTTCTTTTTTAAAAATACAGCTTCATTAATTTTCAACACATATCCCTCACAATAAAATACAAACTGACCTAAAGGGAAAAGGGGGAAGGATTACAGAGTTAGAGACTCACATGGCTGCAAGAAAGGAAAGGTCAGATTCTATCCTTTTTTTCTCTTCTGTACTGCTTCCCAATAGAAATATACAAATCTCATTCAACCTGCTGAATTTTCACCCTAGAAGATGCTGTGACTTCAGCAAAAAGAAAGCTCTGCCAGGTTTTGCCCTCTTCATCTTTTGCCTATCTCCAGTTTTTCAGCCCTCTGCATTTGTTAACCCTCCTTCCTATAACCTTTTTCCACTCTTCCTAAAGGTTCCTTTTAAACTCTGCCTCCAATTTTTTTACCCATATCATTCAAATGAGGCATAATTTCCAAATTAAGGGCTCCTGAGATTTCTACCTATGGACTTTTCAAATCTTTTTTTTTAAGACCATTTTTCTCTGCAATCCCTTCCATGAAACAACTAGATGCTTTTACTTATAACATGTAATATTTTATTGTTGCTAAAGTATAGCTATATGCAGATTGTAAATCAGTCATACCCAGCTATATAGCCTGATACTAACGTATTGAAACCTGTAGTTTAACTCATTGAAAATTGTGACAACTAGTTGTGTTAAGGGTTAGAAGGACTAGAAACTACCGGATTTGATAAAATAACTTCTGAGTCACTACCTACAAGGTTAGCCTGTAGCTGTCACTGAAATCCAAAAATCAAGATATGTTCATTCACAAGTAATGTATTTTATCATTTCTACTGAGACATCTGGCCTGACCTCCTGACTTGACAGAAAAATATTCAGATGTTTTTACATCAAGTTCATTCTCTCCAGTAAAATTTCACAGTCATACCATGGTTAACTGCAAATGCAATGAGATCAGAAAGCTGTCCAAATATCAGGGCTAACCTTTAATTTGATCACCATGGTTTACCTCTATGTGTGCATTGGAAGTGTTAGAGCAGTCAGCTGCTGGTGGTGGAACACACAACTATTGAACTGTAAGATGCTGACAACACAAATATGTGCAAAAAATGTCTTCGCTGAGGAACTGCGGGATTGGGGGCAAATTCCATTAATATGGAAACAAATGATCGAAAGAGAAGCTGAATGGGGTCATTGCTGCAGATGTCACTGAATTACAGGTGCTACATTACACACCATACATGCAGGTGTTGCAGAAATGTCTGCTGGCTTCTTCTGAATGCTAATGGCAGATGGGTGTCACTGCTCTGATTAGTGGGCATTAGTGGAGTTCAGAGATTCTGTTGTCCTTTTAATATTTTCTACTCATGTGAGTCTTGGATTGAGTACATGTTAAATGCATAACTAGATATCTCCAAGATTAGTCTACATGTCTACATTCCCAATGTTTAAAGGAATTTACACTTGAAAAGAAATTTCAATCTGGAAAAATAAAACTACTCCTTCAACAGAAAGGAAGTGGTTTTGAAAAGAAATGTTATGCATTTGCATGATGGTCTAATAATGAAAATTAATTATTTCAGAAAAACAGCCCGTGAGAACAGACTTTATATAATTTTGATTCAGTCTTTACTATATTATTTCTTTTATTCAGAAGATTCCCAAAGGTGTCGAACGATCCTGGGCTTAGGACATCGTTCGCCACATTTTTCTTTAGAGGGCCTGGTGACTGTGCGAATCTGGGAGGGGTGATTTCAGGAGTAAGCACAATTAGACATAACACAGTCCTTCTAGATGTTCAAGGCCATCCTTGTCCACCACCTGCCTGGAAGCTGGAAGGAGGAACAGCCACGTCGGCAGAACCTGAGTGGGCAACGTGATGGGGCTGTGGGGTGGGGGACAAGGGTGTGAACTTTCAACTGGGTGGAGAACCTTGGTAGTGTCAGATTCGGGTTTCCTTAGGTCGTGCCAACATGGTTTCGGAATTAAATTGGAACTTTGAGGAAGACTTTGCCTTGGACTCTGATTTAAGTCTGAATGCTATTTGGAACCCTGACAACTAGACAACAACATCATGATAGAGAGCCAGTTTTGTTTAGTGGTTAAGGTAACAGACTAGAAATTGGGAGACTGTGAGTTCTAGGCCTACTTTAGGCATGCAGCTAGTTGGGTGACATGGGCCAATCCCTCCTTCTCATCCCTAAGAAGCAAGCAATGGCAAACCAATTTCAACAAACTCAATTTTCCCATTGCATTGCTGATGTTATCTAGCCTGGTAATAAAATGTCTGCAGGAAGAGAAAAAAAGTCTTAGAGAATACCATGAACTGAACATTTCAACCCAGAGCCTATAGTCTTTACTATTCAGTGTTTAAAATGATCACTGGGTCACTTGCATTCATTTAAAAACCCTCCCTTTTTATGAATCTGTAATTTCTTAATTTGGCATAGAGTTGGGGCAATTGGATGGAGCTGATGTTTTACCATCAGTTGAAAATGTAGGGTGGGAGAGAAATTCACCTATTTAATACATTTTTCCTTCTCCGTGCTTTGTTTTTCTATGACAGGGGTGTTAGCAAGTGAAAGTGATAATCCAGAAAATCTAACCTTTCTGCAAGAGAATGTATCAACAAGCGGTATGTAATTGTGGACATTGTTAAATGTTTAATGCACATAGTTCATTTGTTCCTATGGGCAGTTGTTGTCATCCAATTAAACCAGTCAAAGAGAACAGTTTTGACTGATGTCCAAACCCAGCATGACATTTAAGCCACAAATTGTGAGCTGACATAAAAATGTATTTGAATGTTGGAATTGCGGTTAAGGATTTCCTTTCTCCTCTTAATGCTTAGTTCAAGAATCTGTAGAGGTTTATTTTTTAAAAAAATCAAGTGGATAGGCAAAATTCACAAAGTAACAATTCTTTTCTAAGGGCGCTCTTTTCTTGACTTGTTATAGAAGTGACAATACCAGCTGAAGTGACAGTGGCTCTCAGCACAAGCATTGTGCAATTCAAGAATGCTCCAGGTGAGGTCACAACTGTGAGTCCAAAGAACACAAAGAATTTTGAAATAAATTCTGAAACACCCTGAAAATCAGACCAAAAACAATCCACAAAGCCTCTTTCACAGGGGAACAGAACTTTCAAGGATGATTTTCTTGGCATAGTAAAATTTTCCTCTGGCATTATCTTTTCCAGAAGATTCCATGCCTCAACTACCATCTGTTGACCAAAAAAATAGAACAGGTATTTCTTTAATTTATTTATGAAAGATTGAAAGATTTCTAAACTGTTTGCTATGCTGGGCAAACTTTTCCAAGATGACAGACTCTTATCAACATTAATGAATATCTGCGATAACATATTACCATCTACTAAACAATAAAATCTACAGTCTTAACTCAAGTAAATGCGGAAAATTACTATTTTCAGTTCTGACATTTCCCCATCAATATGCTTTCCTCCTCTTTCCATAGATGCTGAGATGAAAGAATATCGTGATATTTTCTTTTATGGTGAGTTTCAAACTGGGTTAAACAAAGGAGAAACCTTGAAGGGAGATTTCCAAACACCTGTGATCCTGTAAAAAAAAAAAAAATGGTTTCAGGGAGAAAATACTAATATAAAATGTATATGTTACTATCGATGTGTGAAATTAAGCATTTTATAGAATGTCTAGGAAATCTATAGAATGCCAAAAATGGGCATCAAAGTATGAAACACTTTATATTTCGCACATTTCCTAGGAGCTAGGCATTCTTTGCAAAATACTCCCACTAAAATGCCATTCTAGCCTTTCTTGTTGCAACAAGTAGGCCAATACTGGTCTCTTTCTCTTCTTTTTTTCAGTAAAAAAGTCTTGTACTTTGTTTTGCATTTCTTCTTTCATTTTCATATGTTTTTTCAATAAAGGATTTAGGTTAGGGTTAGAGTTAGGATTTTCATAACTCTTTTCATACTGTACTTAAATAGTTCTTGTCATTCTGCATAATGCCAAGATACTATATACAATGCCTAGGGAAAATATATAGCATATTAAAATAACATATTTCATACTTTGCCTAAAGATGTCACAAATTCTACGTTATAAATTTTCTAGGCATTCTATATACTGTGCCACCTTTTCACACATTACTAGTAACATACACAAGTGTTGGGATGAGGCACCTGAGGTCCTCCAAATATTGATGGCCAACAGGGAGAGATTCTGGCACTTGTTTGACAACATTGGAAGGCTCACAAGTTCTGTGATGCCCATGTGCCCAATGAGTATATCACATATTGGAAACCTAGTGGCTACATCCACACAATACATTAACTTTGGTCAATGGTTGTTTTTTTTAAAAAAATTCATTTGAGGGTATTTTGGTAGCTTTGCATGTTGTGCAAACCCAATTTATTTGGTTTGTTCATGATTCAAAATATTAGCTAAAGTCAGGAAAATGAATGATTTGGGAAGCAGGTTAGATGCAACGCCTTCCATCAAACATCAATAGATGCTCTTGAAACTGTCGTCTCTTTTCAGTTCCAGATGTCCCAGACTATTGACTTTTCTCCGTTTGCCTTGCAGATTATTGCTCCTTGCGCAAGTGGGGTTTAGTAGTTGCTGCCATCCTTTTCATCTTGGGCATTCTCATTCTTACCTGTAAGCCTCAGAGACTGGAATGAATGAATGAATGAATGAATGAATGAATGAATGAATGAAAGAAAAAAATGTATCTTATTAATTGAGGGTGGGAAGAGAATGATGGAATAAAAGAACAGAACCATGTTTCATGTCATCGCCTTACAACCCTGGTTAGTTTTAAAAATTATAGTTAACGTTAGTCAGTTCATTACACTGGCTTTGCATTAGCTTTCCCAACAATATTATTTACATAACTGAAAATGCTAGAATATAATATCACACCATTAATATCACCTTTTGAAATCAGAAGTACTTCAGAAGAAAAGGCAATGTTTAGATGGGAACACTTAACTTTGCTCTCAATTTGGATGGCTGCCTATCCATTCCGAAGAAAATCTGGATGGTGAATTTGAAATCAAAAGAATTACATATAATGTAATGTTCAGGAAAGGCGTCTGGGAAGCATGTCGTTTAGGACACTGTTTTCCACCATGATTCCAGGAATGATACTTGGTGATCCAATATCTTCGTGGGTTTAAAGATGCTACGTAGGCTGCCATTATTTTTTTTTGCCATAAGGCAAACTCTAGGGCAAAGGGATGGTGGTGGGGAGGTTCTGGCATTTCAGATGTGCTCAACCACAATACAAGCACCTTAGTGTACCCAACTATTAGTTTAAGAAGCAGCTGACATGCCATCTCTTCGCATTCTGTTCTGAACTTTAGGAAACAGCATTCCTCAAATACTTTGTTTGCTTCCTTTTCTCTTCAGGTGGTAAACATGGGAAATTTTCACGATGCCGAGGGAAAAAGCAGGCAAGGTAAGCCTACAACTGTGTAGCCCACTCTATCCCCTTATCTTTATGCACTTGAACACATAAAAAACGGAATGGAAGAATAAAATTGTGCTTGAGAAATATGTCTGATTCTCATGCGTGACCAACTCTGATCCTGATTTCTTATTTTCACAGAACGTATGATGTGTCTCTGGCTTGAAACCTCTTCGCCCGAAGCCTCTGAAGACTGCACTGGGAATGCTTTGACGCCATCAGTGGGCATCCTTCTGATGAAAAAAATGTTTGGTGTTCTCCCAAAGCCATATTCCTGCTATCTGACCTTTCCATTTGTGCTTTGTATGATCCTGCAACATAAGTCCATTTTTATTGCCCTCTCCCTAAATTATCTTTTTGTTACATTAAACTAGTTCCTTGGCACAACCACAAGGCCTGGAAATTCATTGTTTCTTTCTTTGCCTGCCTGAGGTCAGGGCAATGTGTATAATGACTATTGTTCTTGGTTGCTTAGCAAAACTTGTCTATCCAAATTCTCTGCCAAGAAATGTCAAGTTCTGTTCTCTCAATAAATTTTTGGCGTGGTTTGTTGCTCCTAAGTTTCCTGACATTGAATTTGTGCTGTTTTTGGCCTGATGTGGGTGTGGGTTATATTTACATACCCTCGTTATGAAAGAAGCTATAATAGCAAAGCTATTGTCACTGGGATCTGGAAGTTGTCAGATTGGATGACAAGGTAGAAGGATTCAGAAAAGAAGGGAGGAGGTGCTTTTATAAAAAAAAAAACAGTTCTCTGGGTTAACACATATTAAACCATAATCTGGTCTATTTGACATTGGTTCCTCATAATGGGTAAACTCAGCCTTCGTAGTTTGTAATCCATCTTGAACAACCCCAGCTAATATCTCTTCCCGTAATGTCAAGGGACATTCAGCTTATCACATTACAGCCTTCTGGAGTAAAGTTGGCCATCGAGTAACATAACTTTCATAATCAGTGACAAAGTGTTGCTCAATGATGTTGAAAGACCAAATAATTTATATTGCATAAAAATGGAAAAGAAGCTGCAACAAATAAAACAAATGTTATATTTATGGTTGATGCAGTTTGTATTTAATGTTATTGGCTGTTGACAGAATCCAGACCTTCTCTAGTATGGCTTACAACTTTAAAATTTATTTTTGTTTCTATCCTAGCCTTTCCTCCACGAAGCCTCCAACTCCTTCAGTTTATTCTCAGATCAACCCTGTTTTAAAGATAATGACTAACCCAAAGTCATCCAGTAAGATTAAGGGGCGTGCATAAGCGCACTACTGTGCCTACCGTCCCTGTCCTACTGTCCTATTTTCTTTTTCTTATTATGTTA
>JANHGD010005370.1:77409-90940 GCA_027560375.1 Imantodes cenchoa | reverse complement strand
AGAGAGAGAGAGAGAGAGAGAGAGAGAGAGAGAGAGAGAGAGAGAGAGAAAATCCTCTCCTCCAAAACTGAAAAACTGTGTGTGTGTGTGCGTTTGTGTGTGTGTAAACACACAGTATATAAACTGCACTGCACATGTCATGCTAAACCAGAATTATAGCAATCTGTAATTTGCTATGAGCTTTTGCATTTAGCCTATTTTTAGCCATCTTCATTTTTCCTAGCAACACCAGCAGCTAAACTAAAAATCAAAAGTTTGCTGTGACACATAAAACATCAGCAATGTATTTGTTTCCCATAGGCAAACCAGAAGTTGCAACAAGCTCAATCATACCATTCTGGCTAGTAAAATAAGGACAACTATTCCAATTCTAACTTCTGTCCAATATAGCTGCTCACATTATGGGGATGAATGCTACAACACTGGCATGTATCTTACAAGAATTTAGGATTTACCAAAATCCTATATATTTGTTCAGAGATAAGGTCCTTCTATACCGGGAGGCAAAGCATGTACCTTCAATAATACATTCTTGTGTGATCAATTTCTCTATTTTCTTAGAATAAAAGGTATTTGTATATCCCTAGATTAAAGATAACACAATTAAACTATTTCAGTGCCAAATTCAAAGGAAGTTTCAAAGGAAGAGATTGTTCTTCCATTCACCAGAAAGTAAGTGAATGTATATAAAAATCTGAGCTATGTCAAAAAGAAAAGTAGAATATTTTTAGGACACTAGAGCTGATTTAGAAGCCTTTTCTTCTCCTGAGCCTTCATAGGCAGGGAGGAGAACAGATATTACAAATGTTAAAAAGGCCAACTATGCACAAAGCTGACTCGCTGGCCTGAATGAGGTAACTAACAGATTTAGACTCTGCATCCAGAAGTTATGCCAGAAAATAACAGAAGCAACAGACTAAGGAAGTCAAGAATTAGGTAAATCTGCATCCAAAACAGGAGCCATTTTTAGCACTTCCTATTTAAGAGTTCCTGATGGCCAGCTTACAAGAAAAGAGGCAATTCGGATCCTGTGACCTTGTCAGCTGGACAGCAAAAGATAGATTAAACAAGGCAATAAATGAACAAATTTAAAATTTGGGACCTCTGGTTGAAGAATGTGTGTATCAGAGCTACAGTGCATCCAAGATTGAGAGCTAAGCTAAATGAAAGCTAAAACCAAAGTAAAATAGTGGCTTAAGTCAAGTTATCAATTCTGTCCAGACCTCTGATTAGATTTCCTAATGTATAATAGTTTTATCATCACTGAAGTTTTTTAGTAGTTTTTTAACCACTGAAGTACAGGTTGCCATCTCTATTAAGTACCCTTAAATCTTTGCAATTTCTAACTCAACTAGCACAATAATAAGCAAAGTGTCCTCAATATGGTCATTTGCATGGACTTCCAATAGCCTTGCAACAGCCAGTTTTCCCTTTAATCAGCTTCTCAGTTTTAATTCATGCATTTAGTGATATAGCTAAATAATAAGAAATAATATTTTCATTATTTTTCTTCCCTCTGAAGAATCAGGGCTAACAATATTTGTACTTAACAATTTCTAACTAAGTAAAATAAAAAATTAAGTAATAAATCCTAGGACACTTAGGAAACTCTTTCAACCTTACAAAGTTTTCAATATTAGAAATAATACATATCCAAATCCATACATTATTATACATAACTGTTCATTATAAGCACTACATTTTTCCATTTAATAAAATATTAATTGTAGATTACTAATCTATCTTTCCAATGTGTACTAACAGTCTGTTGCTGCCCTCCACTGTCAACACAGAGACATTTCAGCATTTTTCAATAAAATATTAACATGGCAGGAAATGGGGGAACCACATATACACATATGCTGATTAAACCTTAATTAGGCACAACATAGATAGTTTTTAAGTATCAAAATGATAGGACATGTTTTTTTTAGACACAACTATTTCTAGGGCCTCTGTGGAAAAGGAATGTAGAAACAGGCATCCATCATAAATGGCTTTTCAGGATGTAGCACACATCAGAAATTCAGGAATTTCTACTGGGAATGCTCCCAGTGAATGCTGCATTCCTGAAGTTCTCCTGTACAAGAATAAAGTCAACAAAGGGGGTTGGGTGGTGATGTAATGTCTGAGATATGCCCCAAGTTTGATAAAGCAAACCAAAGCAAAAATACCCAGCCATACACAGCCTATATTAACCCTTGCTTGAAACAGTCACCCACCAGCAGAGGTGGGTTCCTTCCGGTTCAGACCAGTTCTATAGAACCGGTAGTAACTTGGTGGCCTGGGTCACTGGAACTGGCAGCAACCCAGGCCTGCCATGCCCCTGAGCTGGTTCTTTGGCAGCATCATAGGCGGCGCCATCTTGTTTTTTGCTTCTGCGCATGTGCAGCTTTGTTTTAGCACTGCGCATGCACAAAACGCACCCACGCGTCGCGTCACTGAGCAAGCCAGCAGTGAAGAAAACCAGAACCCACCCCTGCCCACCAGGGAATTTTGTGACCAGGGACTTACAGATATGGTAGGTAGGGTGTGGCACTCCTGAATGACCCTTACCTGATCACGATCTCCTGCAAAACAGCAGCTTTTCATAGTACAAGAGTTAAAATAACCCTGGTTGTCAAACTGGAAGACAGGCAGACGGGAATGGATGTCATAAAGGACTGGTGGCAATCGACGCCTGAGAGCAAGCAGCTGGGTTCCATTGCTGTTAAATCTCACGCTCATGGCACTCTGAAGTGACAGATTCCCACCATACCGGAGCAAGGAACTAGGAAACAGGAAACAAAAATGAATTAAAATGAGCTGCCACAAGTCAGCTCTCGCGAAGGTGGTCTCTATCATTAGCATTGGTGTTCAAGGATGGCAGAGTGTCTGAATGTGCTGTTTTGTAACATCATTACAAAACATCCACCATAATTTGGATACTGTAGCTAGATATCCTGGTCAATAAAATATTTGAGTAAGGATTACTTTAGCAAAAACATTTGGAAAAAAATTTCAAGTAACTGTTTTTATCTTTAGAACTTTATTTCAGGTAAGTCTAACAGCATAGAAATCCCCATGAAATCAAAGAGAGGAGGGTGATTTTAACCAATGTATTCTACTGACTGCAAAGCTGGGTTGGGGATTCTGGCTGCAGTGCAGAATCCGCTTAAAATAAGCACTGATTTAACGTGAGTTTCCCTCTAATAAAAAATGAATAATGTTTCGATCTAAGAGATCACTTCCATGCATGTTTCTTTAAAGATAGTCAGTGCTGAATAAGACTCTCTCCCAAAGAAGTAAATTTAAGATTTTTGCCTTAAATGTGATAACATTTAAAAACCTTTAAAATCTTAAGATTTTAGACAGAAAAAGTAAAACTTTAGGAATAAGGTAATTTGTTTGCTAACCTTATATACTGCTTTTTGTTTTGGTGCTTATCATATTTATCACATTCAGTTTAACTGGGAAAAAAATCTAGTTTTCGACCAAAGACTGCATGGATACAGTATCTGGAAACTTCTAAGATGTTTATGTCATAAAGTTCTTCAAATTAAAATGCACTGTGGCTGTGGGTCAGAGCAGAATACAAAAAGCTCAAATCCAGTAGCCTTGTGCTATTCTCAATAAAAACATGAATCAACACTACTTGATTGTTGTTGTTTTCACTAATGAGCTGCCTCATGTATGAAGCTTGTCTCTGGGCAAGAAATAATTTCTTTGTAGAAACAGGAAACACACACGAACACATTTATAGTGTGACCTGCTACGCAGGTATAAAGAAAATACACTTGGGTTATTGCTATACAAAAACTGGAGGAAGATACAATTGTGTTGTTATTATTACATAGACGACCTCCAAGGTCCCTTCCAGCTCTATTCTGATTGATTGTTATACAAATTTAAGCCATTTAAAGTCTTTTGGAAAGCCAAAAGAATAGGACTTTAAAAAGTCATTGGGCATTCAGGCAGTAAATTTTAAAAAAGTGAAACAATATAATTTGAAATGCAAGAATAGCTTTGTTATGTCGAAACAGTTTTTACCAATAGCTTGTGGGAACAAATGAAAACTCTTGTATTCAAGAATCAATGGCTTCATTTCCAAAAAAAAGATAAACATTTATCTTCTTTTGGCAAGTAGCATCATCTGGATTGTTTATTGATGCTCACAAAAACAAAACACCACTAATAAAGGGCAAAGAGATTGGACATGAAATGTCTTCAGTTGCTTTCATTGTTATTCAGTTTGGATAGCTTGGTAAGTCACAGTTGTAGCTAAATTAACTACATGGATATAGGAAATCATAATTGGGTGAAAAGGACAAAGAATGTCTAGTGCTAAAGACCATGAACATAAAAGCCATCATACATAATTTTAAAAAACCTGCCATCATTACCAATTGTGGTATTTTTATTAGTGCACTAAGAATGCATATAGCAATATAACTAATGAGCAAAAAAGTAGTCCTTGGTTAAGCTGAGAAAACGTAAAAATTATAGTATCGTATCCTATAGTATAGTAATATCTCCATTAAGTCCAACTAAACAATTTGTCCAAACACCAAGCCTTAATGTAAAATAAAAATGATAAAAGGGAGATGGAGATTGCAAGGTAATTTGATAAACAATGTCAAGAACAGAAACAACTTTATGGAAAGTTACAGTGCAATGGTATAATGTTATTATATATTGTTTGATTACTGGATATGCCATCAAGTTGATGTTGACTGAGTGACAACATAGGTTTTCTGCGTGAATAAGCATATATGTACTAGAGTATTTATTTTCCATTCCTAATGAAATGAATTATTTTTTCTTTTTAAATGCAAAATGAAATGTTTAAAGCTATGTTGTATGTGAACACATGTTCCCCAATGATTAGTAATTATAAAGAAGGGGTCTTTATGGCATGATTTCCTGGAGTCTTTCAAAAAGTCACATGATGGCTGGAATCCAATCTTATCTCAAACCATTGCCAAGATAGCTGAAACAGACAAAAAGTCATAAGGTGATGTAAACACTCTAGCAATTCTGAAGGGTAACAGCCAGTATCTTCTAGCAAACAAGATTCATAGTACACTTTAAAAGACTACTTTATCATATAACCACAGGATATTCAGACAACTTTTTTTTTTGGCTGAAAAGTTCCATAATTATGTTGTCTAAACCTTCTGAGAGAGATCATGCAGAAGCTGGGATATGGTCAATTATGATAATAGTTTCCTATATTCAGCATCATGTTACATTTTTATTTCAAAGGTAGAGAGGCCAGAACCCAAATGTATTTATATGTGTCAAGGTTTTAAAGAATAAACTGAATATCTTAATGAAAATATTCATTTTATCTCTTAACTCCCCATCCCTAACTGTAAGTGCTTACTGGGGAAGGAGTTGAACTGCTGCAGAACAGTGCCTTGATTCCCCACTCCTTGCAGGTATCCACAGGAGATTTGGATTAGGAGGTACATACCACCACCAGGTCAGCTTTCACATGGGAGAACTGGTGATTTATAAAAAAACCCATGGCCAGTTCTAAACCCTCACTGGAAAGGGAATAGACAATCTACTTCCTCTAGCCCACTTCACAGTTCTACCCACAATCTCAATAACTTTATCTAAGACATGGGTGTCAAACTTTCAATGATACATTGTTGTCATGTGACATATCGTAATTTTTCCCCCCTTTGCTAAAACCGGTGGGCGTGGCCAGTGTGTAACGCATCTGCCTCATGGGCTGCGAGTTTGACACTCCTGCTCTAAGACATAGGGCAATAGTTGTCCAAAATAGTCAGATCTAGGAAGACCCTCTTTCAAAACTGTTGGCATCAATCCCTCCAAGAGAGAAGTGTTAACTACCTCCCAAATCTAGGAGAATTAAGGATTAAAGAGCCAAGAATGGGCATGATTTGAATTCACATACTATTTGGGACAGCTTGGACAGCACTATCTATTTCTTCAGAATCTGCAGGTCAAAAAAGAATCCCAGATAACAAGGCAAGACATTGCCTCATTCACCACGAACGACTTTGCCCAGGAAGATACAATTTTACACTGTATTACTTACAACAGTGAATGCAAATACAAGCTGCCCAATACTGACCTGCAGTAAAAACATGAATGAATATGCTACGAAATTGTAGCATATTTGTGCATGTTTTAACCACTTACAATAACAGAGATACAGACAGACAGAATGTAATTGTGTGTAGTGTTATCATCTGGATTTCTAGAACTGAGTGAACAATTACTCGGCATTCTTTCAACACTATTATGGCCAATATTATCTTGACAGTTTACAAATATAAACTGGAGGAGGAGGAAATGGGTCCATATGTTTTTAGTTAAAACTAATAATTTTGGCATTCTCAATTGACATAGTAGAGAAGAGGCATTCAGAGGCCCAATTTAAATGCAATCATAAATATCCTTGAAGCAAGAACAATTTTATTTGACGTATATATCCAATAGCATTGCAAATCCAGGATAAGATAAGAAAGAGCGTATCTAAAGTTAGAATCACTATCATCACCCCACTTTTACTATATGGCAAGCAAAGGAGGTACCAGAAAGAAAGGAATGCAGTTATGCATGCACATGCATGCTAAGACACTGTCTTCAATGCACCTGCACAAGCCATTTCAATGATACAAATGCAAGGCAATTTGAAGAGATATATTTTATTTATGCTACGCTGCATTGTGAAACAGTTGTTTTAAATAACGTGTTTCACCAATATGAAATGACAGAATGCCTAGTGATACCTTCTTCATTTGCAGCATTCAAAACTAAAGTAGGATGCAGTTCTAGCAAACTCCAAGTATTGTAGGCAATTCTGCTAGATAATCTGTAGGTCCTTCTGTACTGATATCAAATGAATTGAAAAACATATGAAATCCACATTAAGTCAATTAAGCTTCATGTGAAGTAATAATTGGAGCAGGAACAACCAATCATATAACAGCATTTTTATACACAATGTAAATATGATATATAGAAAATAATATAAATGGCCTATTGTATCCATATTGGTAGAGGTTAGAAGTGCATTAAAAGGAAATTGAGCAATCCAGTAATATAATCCATTCTTGAAACTCTGAAAACCCAATATAGATTGAGCAGATAGTTCCCCATCTAAAAGCCAGCTATTTTTACTTCAAACTGAAAAGTTTGTTTAAATAATCTGGATAAAGAGTTCCAATTTATCAGCATTGAAAAAATACTCACTACAACATTTTTCTATATATAGTATGATATACAGAGAAACTTTTACCAAGGAAATTTTAAGGATAAATAAAATTCTTATCAGATTATAAATTCCACTTTGATTTCTCTTTCCAATTTCATTTAAAAATGCCTAACAAAGGATGTCATTCTTTACCTTTGAGGTTTTCGAATATCCCAAAGCCCAACACCTTCTTTTGAGTTGGCAGTGGCCAGTAATCTAGGCTCCACTGGATTGAACATCACACTATGAAAGGCAGAAGGATAATTTGCCAAGCAAAAGGGCTCTGTTAAAAAAAATACAGCTTTAAGGGTGGTACATTTTCAATGCAAAGTATTGATTTCTAGATAAACTTTGTTTATATTTGCCAATAATTCTTAGAATTAATTTCAAGTTGTCCTGGCAAAGGTGTCATATCAAATTATCTTCCCATAACTCCCACAAAAATGATGAAACAGGAAACTCTACAGAAACATGCATTATCTCTTCATTAATGCCTACCAACAAATACAAATAGGCTCTTCAGTCTTAATCTTGAAAGTGACCAATAGCAACAAATAATTTAGGTTTGACTTTTCTGCATTTTCAAGTTATTTTACCTAAATTCTGCAAAGGATGTGTTCACTTGCATATACAAAACAATGTTCCAGCTGCAAGGTATTTTGCAAAGTTGTTAAAGGAGCTTCACTGATGATATTATTAGTTGGGAAATGAAACCTCTGTAAGCAGGCAACCAGCTCGGAGAGCACCAAGGACTCTACAAGAGCTTTACTTACCATCTAATTAAAATTGGATTATTGTATCAAAATATGGCACTGAAATGACTTTAATGAATGTGTTCTATTATAATTTTATAAACTGCTATTCACAACAATAGTGGTTGCCCTTTCAACATCTTAAAATATGCTTGCTATTGGCAGATATCAAGATCTCATATTCTGTGGAAATATTTGTATTTTTCATTGTATTTCTCCATTTCATTGCATTCCTTTAATTCTTCTCACAATTTTTAAGAAAAAATAGAATTCTTTATTGGCCAAGTGTGATTGGACATACAAGGAATTTGTCTTTGGTGCATATGCTCTCAGTGTACATAAAAGAAAAGATACATTTGTCAAGATTATGAGGTACAACACTTAATTATTGTCATAGGGTTCAAATAACAATGGATGTCAACTCTAGAACGCTTCTATTAACTATTAAAGTCTTTTACATTGGCTTTTACTGTGAATATAAGCTTTATGTGCTTTCAGTCTATTGTGGTTTGCATTCTATTCCATTACGGTTTAACATTAATGTGAGTCAGATCATTATGGCTTGTTCCCCAGATCTTGCTTAAAAATTCTTGAGAATCAGAATTATATGGGAACTAGGCCACATACTAATATCCAGATGACAAAGACAAGTCTATAATAACTTCAGTAATTAAACATTACATTTTAAGCTTGTTTTTAAATTTGCTAAAAGCTAAAAACTTAATACAATAGTTAGCAAGGTAGAAACACTAATGTGATTCCTAAATCAACTTGACTAGATTCACACAAAAAGTTAATCTGATAAGAAATACAGATTTTATCTTAGTGCCACACTGAACTTTGCCTTATATTTCTATGCTGACCCCCTTTTTATTTCTATACCCTGGTCTTAAGGATAAAATTCAATATGCTCATTTAGAGATAGGACCTACTAATAATTAAAAACATTGTTTTTAAAACCAATGCATAAAGATAATTTAAAACCCTTTCAAATAACTACACATGATGATATATTGAGAATTATAGCTCCTATTTGAACTTGCCTATATTGCAATGTTATTTTTGTAAGGTGTGTCCTCACTGATCTTATCTTCAGAGGTGAAGTGGGTGGAAAGATAATCCTGCTATTAAAATACTTCCAGAAAAATATTTCCAGAAAAGGTTTTCTGGAAAACCTTTTTGGCACCCATTCTTATTGCTTGGTAACATTTTATTTCCCAGATGTTTACATTTTCAGCTGGAATACATTTTATGCCACAAAGAGCTGTATCTTTTTTTCTTTCTCTTCCTCTGTCATGATTTGCTTGTATTACTCCTGATGACTACAAGGAGAAGTGCATGTGGTTTTCTAGGCAGCATTTGCCATTGCCTTCTTCCTAATGCTGAGACTATGTAACTGGCCCAGGGTCACTGGCTGGTTTTTCTATCTAGACAGGACTAGACCTTAGGTTCCCAGGTTTCTAGTCCAAAATCAACCATTAGACCAAATTTGTTCTACTATGTAAATATTTGAAATTGAAGAACAACATAAAAATTAATTAAATTCTACAAAACATGAAATGGCAGATCTCATTTCATTACTATTTAAAGTTATAGATACCAGGTTTCTGAAACCACAGGAGGAAAAGAGCCGGGGTGGCGCAGTAGTTAGAGTGCAGTACTACAGGCTACTTCAACTGACTGCTAGTTCAGCCGTTCAAATCTCACCAGCTCAAGGTTGACTCAGCCTTCCATCCTTCCGAGATGGGTAAAATGAGGACCCAGACTGTTGGGGGCAATATGCAGGTTCTGTAAACTGCTTCGAGAGGGCTGTAAAGCACTATGAAGCGGTATATAAGTCTAAGTGCTATTGCTACTGCTATTTTTCGTGTCATTTGGAAATCACTTCTGGATTTTGTGCTTGTGATAGAGAAAAGTGAAACTTTGATTTTGCTGATTAGATGGGCTTGTTAATATAGAAATGGCTAGTATATATATTATTGTGTAAAAGTAAAAAGTGAAGGCTGTAATGCTATTATCTTCTACTGTGCTAATAAGAGTCGGAAGTCAACACCTTTGGTTTTCTTTTTTCTTCTTCTACCTCACACTTTCTTCTTTTCTTGTTTCCTCCCCTAGTTTCCCATGGTTTTCACTTTCTTTCTGTTTTATATTCTGATCAACTAATACAATTTTAAACCAAGGGGAAATAGGAATTCCCTCATTGGTTCAGGCAGATGGGCTTTGCAGAAGAGGCTTTTCTGGGTCAATCAGCCAATGTCCAGAATAGCAATAGCGCTTAGACTTATATGCCGCTTCACAGTGCTTTTACAGCCCTCTCTAAGCGGTTTACAGAATCAGCATCTTGCCCCCAACAATCTGGGTCCTCATTTTACCACCTCGGAAGGCTGGAAGGCTGAGTCAATCTTGAGCCAGTCAGGATAGAACTGTCAAACTGCTGGCAGCCGGCAGTTGGCAGAAGTAGCCTGCAGTACTGCACTCTAACCACTGCACTACCACAACTCAAATCATAGTCATAAAAAAATTTCTGAGTCAACCTTGAGCCCTGTTAGGAATGAACTCTAGACTGTGGGGAGAATTAGCTTGCAATACTGCATTCTAACTACTGTCCCCCTGGAGGTTTTAGGATTAATTAGGAGACTCAAAAAGTCGAAATGCTGGCAGTCAGCAGAATTAGCCTACAGTACTGCATTCTAACCACTGTGCCACCGTGATTACTAGCAGAGGTCTTCAGAGGATTTTATGTAGCAGAGATGAAGACTTCTCTTCCAGTTTTAGCTGTGACATGGAGCAGTGAGTTCTCAATTCTCATATATTTAATCTAATAATCTAATCTAATCTAATCACCTAAATCTTATCTATCCAGATTTTAGCACTTTAAATCAAAACTTCACAGCAATAAGAAACAAGAAACAATAAGAAACAATCATTCTTTGAATAGGAAAGAAAGCATCTCTGTTGATCGTTTGTTTTTACCCTTGTTCTGAAATATTTCTTTCTTCATCAACTGTCTCATCTATTTTTTATTATTTTATTTATTTGTCAAACATGTACAAGATAGTAGATGTTGGTATAAGCATAAACATTAGCAAAGTAGGTACAGGTAAATGTGGACAATAGGACAGTAGGACAGGGACGGTAGGCACAATGGTGCGCTTATGCATGCCCCTTACAAACCTCTTAGGAGTGGGGTGAGGTCGACTGTAGACAGTCGAAGGTTAACGTTTTTGGGGTTTGGGGAAGAAACCACAGAGTCAGGTAGTGCATTCCAGGCATTGATCACTCTGTTGCTGAAGTCGTTACAGATGACTTCATAGTTAGAGACCCAGAGATTTATGAAACAGGATAAATATATTAATATATATTGTTATAATTTTCCCAACAATTTTATTTTGCAGTGTACATCTCTGACAGCAGGTGGCAAATCTTGAAAAGAATAAGTAGGATCAGATCTGCTTAGGACTTGGATGAAAGACCGCCAGAAATTCTCAGACTGTAGATTGGGAAGTTACAAAAACATGCCAGAAAAAGTCAGTGGCAAATCACCCCCTCACTGCTAACAAGAAAACAACATAGTGATGCTTACATAGTCACCAGTATACAAGTTCGGCTCAAGAGAATATTTAATGTATTCTTGTCACTTCCATGTATATATGCATTCTATAAAACCCTGTAATTTCTGAATGTTGAAAGCTTTTGAATTAAACTTTCCAGCACTTAAAAGTAACCATTCTCCTTATTGGAACATCATGTACATCTATTGATTGCATGCTATTGTAAAGTCCCAAAATGTACTTGAGTCACCAGAAAGCCAAAGAGAGAGAGACCCAAGAAGAGACTTGGAAAAAATATCAGCTTTTATTTGTACAAAGAAGAACTAAGTAGACCATTCCACAACATACAGACACAGAGCATGCAGTGAAAGGCCACACCTTGGTCCTTTGGTATGGCATCTCCTTCAGAGACATCAGCTTAGGACCCAATTCTGGCCCCCTGCCCCATGCCTGCCTTGTAGCATTACTGTGCAGCAAGGAACTGGGAGTGGGGAGGATGAGTACTTAGCAACACAGGTACCCTGCCAAACCATGACATACCCCGCTTCTTGAGATACCCACCAGGCATGGAGTTGTAAAAAAAACCCCAAGATAACAGGAGTTAGATCACTGGTAGAAGCAAATGGCAGAGGCAATTCTAATTCTTACAGAAGTGAAATAGCAAGTTATTATTATGTCACCGTAATTCTACCTATTCTACTAATATTATGTCCCTTCACTACACCTGTACATAAAATTCTATTTCTTTAGTGCCCAATTACACAAGTCTGGTTGTGAAAACTAATATATGCATGTAGGATATGCAACTTCAATTGATATCCACATTTATTTATTTATAGCTGCCCAGAGTCATACTGAAGAGCGAGATGGGAGGCATATAAATGTAATAAATAAATAATACAGTGTAATGAAATATTGATAAATAAATAATATATTATTAAATTATAATTTTATAGTAATATAACTAAATAAAGTGCTTGTTTGTGAGTCAAGGATCCAGTTTGGGACTACTGCTACCAAGATTCCTGGATAAAACAAAATAATGTGCTTTTTTGTGTGGGTTAATAACATTATTCAGTACTGGAAAAATGAGTAATTCGATCAAAAAGTTTAAGAAGCATTGGACTGAAGGGAAACATTTTTAATATTGTTTGATGTTTAGATTGCTTCATTTTAAAAAAGGTTATTTTAGATCTGGAGAAGGGTTAGGGAAGGATAATCAGATGAGAAACATTTAAGGCAAGTTAAAGCGTTTTGACTTATTTTTAAAAAATGAATGCAGGGGGAATTGATAGAAGCCGATATAATTATGAAGGTGTTAGAGAAACTCTATCACTTACACTAGCAAACATGAGACTTGGACATAAGGTCATCCTGTTAATTGATAGAGTTATGGAATTAGCTACAATAACATGAGATAGCTACCAAATGAAATGCTTTTTTTTTTTGTTTGACAATGGACTGTATCAATTTGCTACTAATTATTATAGATACTACCAATAGGATCAGTGTAGAGATAGAGGTCATGTAGAGGTTGTGTGCAGCAAACTGCCTACCTCAATGAATTCTGGGAGTTGAAGTCCACACATCTTCAAACTGCCAAGGTTGAGAAACGCTGCTCTAGAGTGCTTCAGCACTATTGGTACAGATTGCCTCCATCATGAGATGAGGCTTGATTGGCCCTGTCTCCTTTAAAGACACATTTAGATCATTGAAATCTTTCAGCAGCCTCCATTTGTACAAGACCTGGCCTTTGATCTCCTAAGTCATCCACTAATTGATATTAAAGTTTTATTCTCTTCATTAGTTCATGTTACATAAGAATATAATAGAATAATGCCATGCCATTCTATTCTATTCTATTCTATTCTATTCTATTCTATTCTATTCTATTCTATTCTATTCTAATTTTATTTTATTCTGTTCTATTCCAGCAAGACACTTCAAAACTCTTGGGCTTTGGTTTGAAAGGGGAAAAACTGCAGCCATTTATTTAGATTTTTTTAAAAAAAATTAAG
>JANHGD010005369.1:49116-62394 GCA_027560375.1 Imantodes cenchoa | reverse complement strand
CCAGGCTCCACCTGTCACACTGCTTCCCTCAGAAAATGGAGGAGACCAAATTGCAGTGCTCGAGCAGAGCTTCGCTCTCACCTCAGCCCTCGGCTGTGTTGCATCATTTGTCTCTCAGGAATGGTCCTTTGTAATACCACGGCTACCCTGATGAAACACTACTGCTCGCTTTGTTTTTGCCATCAGCTTTGTTGTTTTTTTAAATTTTAAATTTTTGATTGCATTTTACGAAGGATTTAAAAAACAAAACATTTTAAAAATAGGAAGGGGGGGGAAAGGAAAAATTGTCAGCTGCAGTCAATGAGGAAAATATCTACAAAAAGAATAACTTCTGACTTTTTTTCGGTAAAGATGTGAATACTGCTTCCATGTTGCCTGTGGTTCAGATATTTTTTTTGCTTCTCACTTAAAACAGACACCGTATTTATTTTCTTTTTTCTTCTTAAAATGTACAGGTAGCCCTCAACTAGCAACCACAAGTGGGAGCAGAATTTCTATTCCTAAACGTAATGCCTGTTACCTGATTTCACGACCTTTTTTTTTGCCATTGCAGTGAATCACTGCAGTTGTTAAGTAAAACTGGCTGTCATTAAGCAAATCTGCTTCCCCCTGTCAACTTGATTTCTCAGACGTTGACTGAGAAGGTCGCAAATGGGATGTTGCAACTGCCATAAATACGTGCCAGTTGGCCAAGTCATGTGATCACATAACTATTTGTATTTATTTTGTATTTATTTCTTTGTCAAGCATATACAGGATAGAAATTATTGATATAAGTATAAACATTAGCAAAGTAGATACATGTAAAAAATAATAATAATAATAATAATAATAATAATAATAATAATAATAATAGGAAGCAAAATAGATACATGTAAAATAATTTTAAAAAGAGAGAAAAAAATGTAATAGGACAGTAGGACAATAATAGGACAGTAGGACAGGGATGTTTCAGTCATGAATGTGAGGACCGTTCATAAGTCACTTTTTTCAATGCCATTGTAACTTTCAGCGGTTGCCAAAGGAATGGTTGTAAGTCAAGGACTAGTTATGTATATTCATTGTGTAAATAACATAACACAAAGTTTGTCAAAGTGAAAAGTATAGAGTATCATGGTCAACACTGACAGGAAAGGATTGTTTGTGCTTTTAGATACCACTATCTAGAAATGTCAAATTTAAATGCAGAATTTTGGCTTGGAAAATGTGCTTCTCTCTCTCTCTCTGTGTATATACACACACACACACACATACACACACACACACACACACACACATATATACACATACATACATACATACATATCTCCTCTGAGTCTTGGGGGGAAATGTGATATATGGGGTTGTATGGAGGTTAACATTGTGCAAACCATGTTTTGAAATCTCCCACCTCAAATAAACTAAATGAAATACATACCTCCCTCTGATATCATTCTGTTTAAGAGGCCAGATTTTAAGGACTGATGGATTGGATAAAGGCTCAGAAGGGGTGGGCACAGAACTAAACTACTATCTCTTAATTGATCATGATCTGTCTACACAAGCCAAGAGCTGGTTTGATTAAAGCCCATAATCTTTTCCAACAAGGCTATGGCTTGTGTGGTAGCGTGTGCAAAGGCGAGTCAATGTCAGAATTTATTCCCCATTCTCTCTGGATGTTGGGTTTTGCTAGCAAAGGAGAATGAAAAGCCCAGAACATGGTCTAACGGTGCTCTGACCTGTGCATGCAAAGCTGGATCACTGTTAGAACTTGCTCCCTTCTCTGCCCCAGCAAGCTTTTGGGCTTACTTCAGCTTTGACGGTGCAGAAAACTGCATCATTGTCAAAACTCACCGCCTGGGAAGAATTGGTATTTGGAGGAAACGGGTGACCTTTGCAGCCCAGTTAAACTCAGGGAAATCATTTGTCTTTTTTTTTTTCCAGACTGAAAACTGATGGGATTTCAATTTCAAGATTAACTTTGCTGGTGTCTGTGTCTGTTGTGTTCTCTGTTCTTTCCCACACCCTCCCCTAAGCTGACCAAGAATGGAACTGTGGAGTCGGAAGAGGCTGATGGCTTGACGCTTGAGGATGTCTCCGATGACGACCTCGATGTAGAGAACGTGGAGGTGGATGACTACTTCTTCTTACAGCCGTTGCCCACCAAGCGGCGGCGAGCTCTACTTCGAGCCTCGGGGGTTCATCGCATCGATGCAGAGGAAAAACAAGAACTTCGGGCCATCCGCCTCTCACGAGAAGAATGTGGGTGCGACTGCCGGCTGTACTGTGACCCTGAGGCCTGTGCCTGTAGCCAGGCTGGAATTAAATGCCAGGTCAGTGGGGAAGAAACCGCTAGGCTTTGGCCAGAACCGTATCTCCTGTTGCCTGTGTGTCTTTTTGATAAGCGGGGTCCACTCAAGCCTTGTTTCATGTGTTGGGTCTGAGCTTATAAGAGGTAATTTTTAAAGAGAACTCCTCTCTGCCAACCTACATAGTCTTTAGGGGCGATAGGATGTATTGTCCCCTTAGATCAGCGGTTCTCAACCTGTGGGTCGCGACCCGTTTGGGGGTGAGTCGCCTAAGACCATCGGAAAACACATATTTCCAATAGTCTTAGGAACCAAGACACCATTCCTCTATCTGCCTCCAGGCGGGTCCACCCACATGTAAATAGACTACTGCAAAAAAATAATAATTGTACCATGGGAACTTCTGAGCATGTGCAGAAGCTGAATTTCTGGCACTGCGCATGCGTTGCCATCTTGTTTTCGGCTTTTTTTTTGGCATGTTTTTTTTTAAAATGGCACTGCGCATGCGTGCACGTGCAAAGCGCACGCACGCACACCCACGAGGCGCAGCCAGGCAGTGCAGGAAGAAGCGAACTGGTAGCGAGGTAAGTTAGAATCCACCCCTGAGTTTCTTAATAACTTTATTATTTTATGGGTCACCACAACATGAGGAACTGTATTAAAGGGTCGCGGCATTAGGAAGGTTGAGAACCACTGCCTTAGATGCTCCAAGACTGAAGTTAAAAAAAGAAGCGAATAATTCAGGAGGGAAGATCCTGCTTGAGTTTCTGGAAAAACACAAATGACAAGATGCAGCCAGCCTTTGGGATGGGGAGCTAAAAGGATGAGAAGGTCTTGAGGAAATAGCACTAGCTTCCCAGGATGACGTGAAGTCACTGTGGTTATGCATGTGGGAATCCGCTATTCTTCTGTTTCTCTCTCTTGGCCGCTGTATGAAACGAGCGCTTGAAAGAATCTGATCAAACGTTAACTTAAATTATGCGGCGTTTGGGCAAGTTTAACCACATTTTCACAGTATTTGATTTACGCTGTTATGCTTCTTAGACAAAAACGAAGAGACAAAGGGATGTTCAGAATCCAGAAGTCTTAAATACAGGAAGTCTTTAAGTTACTTCATTTTTGATTCCCAACATCTAAGATGCTGGGTAATCTCTCCAGAACCAAATTTCATGCTCTGCATTGTTCTCATCTGTAGCCATTTTGCTTCCCTCCCTCTCCTGTGGAATGTGTGCATTGCCATTTCTGCTCTTAATATTTTCTTGGCAAAGTCATTCTCTCTCCCCCTCTGCCTCTTTTGCGCGCTAAATGTCTCGCTCTCTGGTAAAGGGTTTCAGGTCCTCTTTCCTGAAAGCGCTTTTATCCTGAAACCATTTGATGGCTTGATAAATGAAGTGTCAAAGAGCACATTCTTTCTTTCACAATAGATCGAATCAGACATACTCCAGGCCATTTTTTATTTCTTTTGATTTCTCCTTGAAATACAAGATTTATAGGTAGGTCAACTGGGAGAAAGAATCAAATGGGGTGGGGGTACGGATTCTGGGTTGCTTGAGGGCTCTCTAGCCGGTTGCTTTTTGATAACAGCTTACATGGGTTTCATATGTTTCACCTGACTTAATTTCCTATCTGTTCACTTACTCTCATTTTAGCCAAGCTTTCATCCTTCCAATCACTTCCTCGGTTCTCACACAGGCCGAGTTTTCATTGTTCTTCGCTTCCCCCACCCAGGTGGACCGAATGTCCTTCCCATGCGGCTGTTCCAGAGATGGCTGTGGGAACATGGCTGGGAGAATTGAATTCAATCCCATCCGGGTGAGGACTCATTACCTGCACACCATTATGAAACTAGAGCTAGAGAATAAACGGCAGGTGAGCCGGGCCCAAGTTCTGGATGAAGAGGCCCCTCATAGCTCCGGCAGTGACTGGCTAGGAAGCCAGTCCCCAGAGACCCAAGATTTTCAGGAGTTCATGGCGGAGAATGAAACGGCAGTCATGCACCTTCAGACAGCTGAGGAGTTGGAGCGGCTGAAGGCTGAGGAAGACTCTAGTAGCGGCTCCAGCATGGAAAGCTTGGGGGTGTGCATTTTGGAGGAGCCGCTTTCTGTCTCCGAAGGGATGTGCCCGAGCCTCGCCACACCAATCCTCATTCAAGCTCAGCTGCCACCAGGTTCCTCTGTTCTGTGTTTCACGGACAGTTCTGAGCAAGCCAGCTCAGCTGAGGGCAGCCAACCCTACTTGAACAATGGGCCTGTTGTGTACTATCAGGTTGACCAAAGGTCAGTGCTGGGGGTGAAGGGGGAAAATAGAGCAGAGGAGCCTGAGGGGGTCCCCCGTTACACAGAGGAAAAGGAGCTAAGCATCTACTCGGTCCCTGTGACTTCCCTGGTGCCTTGCGGCAGAGCCACAGCCACCAGCAGTGTAGAAACAGAGAAGGCCGCTGTATCTTTCGAGCCCCTGTCTTCTGAGAGCTGTCAGCCTGAAGTTCCTCTGCCAAGCCTGCCACTCCACACAGACGTGCCACAAGACAGTTTGCGGCCCCAGAATGCGGTGCCACAATCTCCAGAGAGGGCCTGCGAGCTCCCCTCTTCTGAGGAATGCTCTTTGGGCCCTTCTCTGACCGTGTGACAATTCCCAACCCATCACCTTGATGTTTATTTATTGACAAAAGGTTTTTATCGAATGGCCACAGCCATTGGGAATTGTTTAATATTGGGGCGGGGGAGGGAAAAGAGCAAAGGGGCTGCTTTGTGTGGGCTCCACCATAGGAGGACCTAAAACAAGCACTTATAGCTGCCTCAGAGGAGGGGGATCTGTCCACTAGTTGGGCGGCCTCCCGGTTCTGAAGAGGTTGGACCCTTAGGCAATGGAGCTTTGTAGGGGAGGCCTTGACTCCATCCTACAAGGACCAAATGTGAATGTGTCTCATGGAAGCAATAGAGCAAAGCTGCCTTTTCTGAAGCGCTGGATGGGTTGGAGGGCAGGTGGAACAGAACACTTGTTGCTACTTCATGACGTCAATCAGTCTCTATGCGTGGTGGAATCTCTCCCTCCAGTTGCTGATCTCAAGCGAAGCTGCCGCCACCGCCGCCGCCCGCCCCTTTCTGTCACTTTCAGTGCTGTGTCTTGGTAACGGTGACCTTACTTGCTTGAACTGCTCTAACCAGTTACACAGCTTAAGCTCTGCAACCTCTTATTTATGTGACATTTACTGCCCTTCGTTCCCTGGAAGAATCCCATATATTTTTTAAATTCACTATGAATTAACTTTGATCATGACTAGCTTACACCTACAGTTTGGCATGCAACTGTCGTAAAAAATAATTTTCATCCTGGAGCCTCTATCCTGCCCCCGCCAATAGCTTCACCCAAACATGTTCACGGCCCGTTTTGCTGGCTGGCCTTTGCTGGGACTGATTAAAGTTTAAATTTAACTTTTCTTTTTTTTTAAAATGCTGAATGTTTACGGACATGATGTGACTCGGGACTTGTCACTGACTCTGATCCTGAGCTGTCACCTATGACTAGAGCCCCTTTGGGGATCTGATTCTGTAAACACTGAACGTCCTAGGATCGGGTGAGATCCAACTTCCTTCTGAAAAGAACTGCCAGTTTGGGTGGGCAGAGAATTTGACAAATTAGCCTTTTGCCCCATAGTTTTATAAATCAGTTTTCCCTTTCACTGTCTCTGTCTTTTCCATTCTAGTTGCACAAGAATTTGGAGATGATATTGAAAGCTTTCTGTCCCTTTGCTCCTTGCTTAGCAACCTAGCATTCTGGATGACTTGAAAGGGCACGGAGTCTGTGTGCAGTAAAACTGCAACCTGCTGGGTCCCAAGCATTTAGGGGGTCAGTAAATGTGCAATAAGGTGGCACCTGCAATTCCCCTCCCGGTGAAGTGTGTACATTGTTCCAATTGGTCTTGGAATGAAGGGAGAAAGGACGCCCTTAAAAGCTGCCACTCACCTCTGTGACCACTCTAGGATAACAAAAGCACTTTTCTCTTCCAGCTTCCTTTCCTTCTTCATCTACCTTGTAGTAAACAAGAGAGAATCATTGCCTTTCTCTGTCATCACTTGTTCTGACCCAGCTCGTGTTACAGCCCTGTGGTGTATGGTCTGGGGCTTAGCAAGAACTGGTTTCCCTGTATTTAGGAATCTTTCTTTTTTCAGACTGCTCAAGACTTACAGTGAGTTGCACGAAAGGTAGTCTGGGTATTCAGTTACCCATTACTCCTTATGTATAAGAGAGGGTGGGATTTAAGTAGCTTTGCAGAGAGAGATATCCTCATCAAAATCTACCTCCCAGCTGAGAAATAATACAGGCACCATCAGAACTTAAATAGGTGTTTTGTGTTTTTCAGGCATATCACTAGATCTGTGTAAATGCTGGGCCACGTTAGGTTTGTAGATGCTGAATCTGGAAAGATTTAACAGGCTTGCCCCTTCATTGCAAAGCTGCTTGGGAATAGGCAGAAAAAGAAAACTCTGGCGGTAGCCAAGTCTAACTTAATTCTTGGCTGTTAAAGATCAGTGATGAGCAATCGGCACTGCCAGTGCATCCAAAAAAGCCTATTCTCCTGAAAGTGACACACTCTGTAAGATAAACACAAGCAAATGCTGTGTAGGCGGCAGCGGAGAAAAACTGGCTAGAACTATTGACATGTAACATCATTCCAGCCCATTCCAGGATTCAGAATAGATGCAAAGACTCCAGTACTAAATCCCTGTCTGATTTTTTTTAAACCTTATTTCACCCAAGCTCTCCTTGTGCCGATTAGCATATAGTATACAGCCAGGGCTCCTGTACTTTGCCAGACTACTAACTACTTAATTGCTTTCACATCACCTCTTTCGGGGGATTGTTTAGAAGCAATGCTATGTTTAGTGGGCAAAATGTCTCCTTTGTACATTTTAAAATGTAGCAGGATGAAGGTGCAGCCTTAAAAATGTCCACTGTCCTCCTGTCTTTAAAGGCCACATATGTTGCATGACACACAAACACTGGTCTCATTCCTAAGGGGGTGTTTAGGCTTTTATTCCATGCTGTTTTACACCACCACCACCACCCAGGCTACCATTGGGTCTGAAGGTCCATTCCATTAGGGTCTTTAGGAGGAATCTTTCCTAATTCTCACATTTGTAGTTTACAAAACAAGTGGTGCTATAACAAGCTAGATTTATTTTCAAGGCAGCTGATCCCAGATGCAACTTTCACTGTAGCAAATGTATTTAGTGCTCTTCACATTTGAATCAAAGAGAATAGAAAAAATTTCCTCCTACATCGAATGCCTAGCTTTGTAGGTATTTAGGTCAAAAGAGAAGGCATCTCTTATTAAAAAAAAAATCTCAACTCTTTGAAAGCACCTTGGCTATTTATAATTCTGACCCATAATTGCTTTTTTTACACAATTACAGTAACATTATGGGAAGCTGTAGGTTTGTTTCAGGACAAGATGCACTTGTCTTTTTCCTGTATTATTCCTCCCTTGTTCCAGCTATAGTCTTTATAGCCCTGAATTAGGAACCATTGTGTTGTAGATCTGCTCTCAAGTAGTGGCTAAAGCCAGAGACTCTGCTGCCTTTAATGGCATTGGTGTTATTCTGGGGATTGGGCACAGTCAGCGCTAGAATCAAGATTTATCCATGGGGTTTTCCTCAATCCTTGCAGATCCGGCAGTATAAGAATCTCCTCCTGTTGAGTGCTTTAAGCTGTTGCACCCCTTGGCCACCTGCCAATACTCTCAGATGGTGTTGGTGGAATACACTTTCTGAAAATGGAAGCAGCTTCACACTTCAAATACCAGGATTCCATTTTTATAATGCAGAAACAATTCTCGTGACTGACATTCCGGAATGCAATGATTAATGTAATGGCTTGTTAGAAACCAAGTACTAAAATACTACATTCTTAACCAGAGGTATAGATAGCAGGGAAGAAAACAAACTCGACATAGCCATCTGAACTATTAAATATTACACTGGCTTTCTTTTCCACGAGAGTGCTTAGTTATGGCAGAAAAGGACAACCTTAAATAGTTATTTGTAAAAAAAAAAAAAAACAGCGGAAAAAAAAACCACTCCTTCCTGAGCATTATGAAAAAAGAAAGGGCACTGATCTCAAATGACAGAATTTTATTTCTAAATCCTATACTATAGGCTTTTGTTTTAAAGAATGTTCTTTAATGCAAAAAGGCCTATTCTCTTGCCTGTCTCCCTTTTGTTATTAATAACAAAACTATCTTTCTTCCTCTGACGTGGTGGTACATTTCCCTGTTTTCCCTTCTCCTTCCCTTCTTTTGGTGCTACTGAACTGTTTACAGGACAGCCCTTTTAACTACCTGGAAGAGACTTCTATTAACAGAAGCCCTGGTCTGACATAATTGGTATTAGCCCTGTCCTCTTCGTCACTTGCAACTGATAACTTCATAACTCTGCTTTCCTGCAGGAAATACACAGGTGGCATTTTCAATGTGAATCCAAAGCTTGTCAGGTCCTTTACATTTTGTTTTGCCTTTTATGTTCTTTTCATTGTGATAATGCTGTATTTAAAGAGGATATTTAAGTGTAAAAGCAAATAAATGCATAAACTTACATGAAGCGAATTTTGTTCTCAAAATGGTAGCCGCCTTCTATTCAGTTACAGATCCAGTGTGCATGCACGTTTTCTGGTATTTTTCACAGCTGCTTTTAACCAAAGTTCAACATAGGATTAATACTTGCAGAGTCTGCATTTGTGAAACAATCCTTTCTGTCTAAAGGAACTAAACCATATCAAACTATGTACAATGTTTCATAATGGAGAGATCCTGCATTGGGTCATTGTACATATCACCTTCCAAGGTAGTTTTTGCTGTTTGGCTTAATTTTGATTTGTGACATTTTAAATTGTGACAATTTATCTCATAGTGAAAACTTATGGAAAAAAATCTTTTCACACATCCAGGGTTTTTATTCCCTTGCATAGATTTTATTTCAAAAAGACTGATCAGATTACTTGGACTAAGGTGCGCACAAGAAAGACTTGGGTCATGAACTTAGTAGTCACTGATTATTTTATAGCAGGAAACAACTATTCATAGTTTGAATGTTTCCAGTAATTTATGACTCAAGCTCAGATACTCCAGGGGAGTCACAATAGTGATACGTTAACAGAGTGACTTCAAAACTCCATAATTAAAAGATCAATGCATGTTTTTGTTAGCCATCTTTCCATCTTTAATGGTAAACATTTATCTTTCGAGAAAAATACATGTAATATATACATTTCTCACACATTTGATGATTAGCTCAAATACAGACTTCAACTTACACATTGCCGTCCAGAATTCCAGCTTCTGGTATACTACATGCAGTCTATTTAATCCCCCTCTTTCCTCCCCTCCCCCATTAAAGGATTTTTTAAGTGTGCTACACTTCATCATAATAATAAAAAAATTCCTGCAAATATGGCTCCTGAGAGACCAAGATTGAGTCTTCCCTCCGGATAGGAGTGACCAGTGTGATCTCAGATGTGCCTTCCCAGTCTTTTGCTGCCTTGGATCTTTACCATTAAGTCCTGCAAAGAGTGTGTGTGGTGTGTGTGTGTGTGTCTTAGTTAAAATACACTTAGATGGAGAAGGGCTTTAGCTTAAATACTGACCTCCTAATATTTCCATCCTAGTCCCGTTAACAATTGCAGCTACAGAGAAATATAGTCCCTGAAACATTTCAAGACAAAAGGAATGGAAGAAACAAACATTAAGACATGTGGAGATCTCTCTCTCTCTCTCTCTCTCTCTCACACACACACACAAACACACACACAGCCTTAACTGGCAAGACTGAAATCACAGAAAGTGGTATGTGACTGTATATTTAGTTTTTTAAAAGCTGCATTGTACCAATGTGTATTCTGCAATTGTTCATTTTTAAAAATATATTTGCACCACTTCCTAGCCAATATGAAACAAACTTCATTGTAGCCCTTTGAGGGAATAGTGTGTCTTCCCAACAGAAGAATTTGCCTCAAGACTTAACAAGATTTAGGACTGACAAGTTTGAACAGACATACATTATACCCTGACAATCCAAGATAAAGGGGCCTGTGAGGTCATAACTGAACCAGGCTTAAATGCAAAGTTAATGAAATATGCAGCAGAGGTATTTTGTTGTGCTATCTTAGCAATTGTCTTCACTTAAAACAGCCAGTGGGAGAATTTTATTTGTACTGCAATGTTTCTTCTAGTGCCACCTCTACACTAACAAATTCACTGAAGTTTTCTTCTGCTGGATTCTTGCCTCCCAACCTACCCACCCACCTTTTTTTTCTGGTCCACTCTTCAGTCAATATACAGCTTATATTCAATAATCCAGAAGGGGCTGTTTCCGGTTAGCTCTTAGAGGAACGAGTGAAGTTGATAGAAAGTAAGACCATCGCGTGTGCCAAGAGTGAAATCTCAGAGTCTGAAAAGATAACAGCTTTCTATTTCACTGGATTATATCTGCAAACATTTTAACACTAACTTTGATTGCAAAGAGCTTTTTCTGACATAAAGAAATAGGAAGGAGACAGTTCTCAATCCCTTCTGAAAGATTAGAAAGAACAAGATTTACCTGCTTCGCTTACTGTAGCCTCAATAAAGCATTTATTTTAAAAATAAACTCTTTCGGTTCAGAAGGTTAAACTAAAATTTTATTTTTGCTATGTTTTTCTAGCTAAGAACTTTATTATTTTTACGGGTAGAACACTAATCTTTCCTGGTATTGCAGTCTAAATATTTTTAGATTTATAACCATCTCTGTGGCCCTCCTTGCAATGCATCTGTCTGCTTGTTTCTATTAACTTTTTGTAGCAGCGTCCCAGCTTTCTGACATGACAAATTCCGGCAATTTAATACTTGTTACACAGAGAAATGGCCCATGTTGCTGTGGACTTTGTATTTCAAGAAATAAAAATGTGACACGTTTTGATCCTCTGCATAACTAAGCCTACAGAAATATTAAGTTGTGTATTTTTCAGCCAACCTTTTTTTGTTTTATATATTCCTCCCCTTTAATAACCTTAAAATTGTAAATGACTGGAATTCATCTCTTTTTTGAGTTTGTATTGACACATGAAGTATCACCTACTCAAAAACTTAACATATATTGACTTCCCTTTTTTAAAATCACTATTACATGGAGAAAAATGGAGATCAGGGACAAATGATCAGAGAACGTATTAATGAAAAAGAAGAGCATAAAAGATCCTGAAATAAGCTCAGCTGTGCTTAACTGGGCTCTTCGCTTGGGATTTTGATCTTTGAAGACTTTCATCTGGCCAAAAGCCTTAACGTTTTATTAAAAATGGAAACAGATTTTCATTTTGTGTCATTTATTAACCTAAAGCAGCAAGAGGACTCCAAAGTGCAGGACATCACCTAGCCAGAGCTAAATGTTACAATGATCCATCCTAAAATATTACACACACAAAATTGACACAAGTTAAACGGGGACGAGATAAGACGAGATAAAGCATTCCAAGAACTCAGCTGATAATATATATGGATGCAAGTAGTCCTCAAACTTACAGCCATTCATTCACATACGGTTTAAAGTTACAGCGGCACTGAGAAAGTGATTTATGAGGGTTTTCACATGACTGTTGTAGCATCCCCATGGCCACATACATGATCAAAATTCAGGCACTCGACAACTCTGCTTGACGGTTGCACTGACCTGGGGTCATGATCATTTTAACTTTTCCAGCTGGCTTCTGACAAGCAAAGTCAATGGGGAAAGCCAGATTCACTTAATGACCGCATGATTCACTTAACAACTGTGGCAAAAAAAGGTCATGAAACGGGGCACAATTCAACTTTCTCGCTTAGCAACAGAGGTTGTAGGCTCCATTGTGGCTGTAAGTCGAGGACTACCTGCATTACCTATATAATTATATATTTGTGGATTGTTAAGAGGAGAATCCCCGTTTTCCACCACGATTTTCCAACTTCTTTCGGAGTTGCTTGTTCAATGCCTAACGTTTTACCACTGCAGAGAGGTTTTTCTGACATGAACTCCAGGGAATTAAGGCTTTTATCCCGGATAATACCAAGTAATATCCCAAAGGAATTCTCTTCTGCTGTGTAGTATACAATACTACTTAAAGAGCTTTTTCTATAGGTAATCCTGGGTTAAAAACCACTAATTCAGCAACCATTCAAAGTTATGAAAGTGCTGAAATGAGTCAGTTTATGACCAGTCCTTATTTTGGCTGCCCCAGCACCTCTGTACCTTCTCCCTATAAACTTGGCGCTTGGTAATTGTCTGGCGTTAATGATAGTTGCAGCACCCCTGGTCACATGATCATTTGCAACCTTTCCTGTGGCTTCCCATAAGCAAAGGCAATGGAGAAGCCGGCAGGGAAGATTGCAAGTTGCTAGGGTAAGTCTCCTCCATTCGGCAGCAGCCAGCCGCACTGGGTTGGCACTGCACCGGCCACCTGGCAGCAGCCACTTTTGCCACCCACACAACCTTCCCCAGCTGCCACTTAGCTGCCCACTGAACTTCTTGTGAACTACCTGGAACTTGCAACTTCCTGTCAGCTTTCCCACTGACTTTGCTTGCTGGAAACCCGCGTGAAGTTGTGAGGAGGTCCTTGCTTAAAAATGCCAACAGGTTTGCCAGGATTGCCTTAGTTAAGCAATGTGGTCACATGACATTGCTTTATGACATCATTTAGCGACAGAAATTCCAATCTCAAATATCATTGTTGGATATTTGGACTACTATCGTATGGCTTATGACCAATACAGTTTGTGACACAATAACTCAGCAATAATATTTTTAATTATTAAGAGATTCTGCTTTAATATTCTTGACTTATCTATGATTAGCTCCCTTTTAGGAGCCGAGGTGACTCAGTGGTTAGAGTGCAGTACTGCAGGCCACTGAAACCTGACTGCTAGTTCAGCAGTTCAGCGGATCAAATCTCACCAGGCTCAAGGTTGACTCAGCCTTCCATCCTTCCGAGG
>JANHGD010005368.1:27796-42185 GCA_027560375.1 Imantodes cenchoa | reverse complement strand
TAAAATGGGGCAAAACCCATTTAACAAATATCTCACTTAGCAACAGACATTTTGGGCTCAATTGTGATTGTAAATTGAGGACTACCTGTAATCTGAAAATAATCTACTCTAAAAACAGTGTGCTATTCAATGTTCATTCTTAAGTAAAAAGTTGAGACTCATTGACCTATCTTAGCTATAATTACCATGTTTACCCCAAAATAAGACCCAGTCTTATATTTTTTTGAACCCTGAAATAAGCGCTTGGCCTTACTGCTATGCACTCAAAAGCCCGATTGGGCTTATTATCAGGGGATGACTTATTTTGGGGGAAACAGGGTATAAAATAAAGCACAATGAAAAGTTACAATGGACCATTGATTGTTAATACCTTACTGTATTACTAATCATTTAAATAATAATTACCTTTTTAGTATTAAAAAAATCATCACAAGAGTCATATATTTATGCAAAAATCCTGTTTTGTTTTCTTAAACCATTAAGGGAATCAAACATAACCCTGGACCTATTCCAAGTTGGATTCTCAGGAACTAGTCTTTGAAATGTGTCAGATGGTCTCTAAGTACCATACTTATCACCACAATTCTTCACTATATTAACTATTATACCTCTGTGAGCTACATGCTTTTGCTTACATACCACATATAACTGCTTCCAGAGGATAGCCCATTCCTGGAGAGTTGTTGTAACTTCAGTAATAACAGAATCTTCAAGTGGAACAATTGTTTCATACTGCCTGTAAAATGTATAAACACCAGTGAAAATGTCATAAAAAGAAGGACTGCAGAATCATTTACTTCCACCTTCCCTTGAGATTACGGTATGTATTCATTGATATATAACAAACATCCCCCAATATATAACACTTGGTTCATATAGTGAAATGTTCCATTCTCAAATAATCTTCTGCCTTATATGTATAGTTTCATTGTACAAAATTTTATTTTTTGACAATGTTAGTTCTATCTTTTTATTGGAATTGTGTAATGGGGTGTAAGAATAACCTTGAGAAAAAGAGGAAGAACAACAACCAAGGCAACAATGAGATAAATGAAATCTGAGTCCAAAACAGAAATGTAATTTGAGAAAATATTTCAGACTCCACTCTTTCTAGTTAACTTGCAGATAAAGGTCGAAGAGGAAGCACTTTCAGACTTGCAGAAGTATGCCAATTCCATGGGGTATGGTGGTTTCTCAGATAAGCTGGAACCATGCCATGAAGGACTTTAAAGACGATAACCAACACCTTGAATGGATCTGGAAGCAAATTGGCAACCAGTGCAGCTTGCCGAACAGCAGTGTGACATGGACTATCCTAGAGCCCCAAGACCTGCAAGGCTGCGTTCTGTGCCAGATGTAGCTTCCAAATATTTAAGAGTAGCTCCACATAGAGCATCTTGCAATAGTCCAAATAACAGATTGCAGGATTGTGTAAATCTCAAAAAATCTCAAAAAAGTAATTTCAGTCCTCTTTTGAAGTTGATTTTCTGGTTTGCTCTACCCAGTGGGGCTGACAAACATTAAATGATACTTAGTAATCTATATATTACTAAAAATCTTATTCCTAAACAGAATAAGCCAAAACAGTACAAAAGAAATGTTGTTTTACCTGAATGTTGCTTCTATGTGCTCTGTGGGAGGTCCAAACATGGGTTATTAATTTGTCTGATTGGCCAGGACTGAGTTGCAATTTCTTTGGCCACGCCTCTTCCTCCAGCCGAACTCCAGTTTTTCAACAAAGACCCGGATCTGGGCACGTGGAGATATGCCTCCTTTAGATCTATGGAGGTCATAAAATCCACCCTCCTGATGCAACCCAGGATCGTAAGAAGGGACTGCATTTTGAACCTCCTGTACTTTATGTATAAGTTGAGGTCTTTTAAATTCAAAATGGCCTGCTGACCGCCCAAACTCTTGGGAACCAGGAACAGAATTGAATAAAACCCCTTCCCTCCTGATCCTCTGGGATCTTTTCTATGGCCCTGATGTCCCTCAGGTGTTGAATCTCAGCCAGCATGAGGGCCCTCTTTGTGGCCTCTCTGGAAACGGGGCATTGGACAAAATGATGCAGAGGGCTGGATGTAAATTCCAGGGTGAGCCCGAGCCTCACAGTTTGTAACGCCCATGTATCTGTAGTCATCTCTCGCCATTGGTCGGTAAACTCTTGTAATCTGCCCCCAATGGAAATGTGTGACGAGTCACTTATTCCACCTGTACGATCTATCTTGAGGCCTGTCAGAATTGTGGGAGTACTGACACTGATAGGGTTGAGCGGCAAACCGCGAGTCAGATCCACGAGAGGACTGCCTTCTGTAGAAGGTCGAAGGTCTCCTCTCTGTCCACCTATATGAATGAGGCAAAACCTTCCTTTTGTCCTTCCCTTCCACTAAGATCGGGTCTAACACCTCTCCATAAAGCTGTCAATCCTTGAATGGGGCTGATCCGGGTTTGGATTTTTCGTCAGCTTGCCACTGGCGAAACCACAAGAGATGTCTGGAGGCGATATTTAAAGCCAGGGCCCTGGAAGCAAATTTAGCGGCATTGATGGTCGCATCTGGTGAATATTCAGCCGCAGCTATTAATTTGCAAATGTCCTGCTGCAACCAGACTTCATCAGGAGAGGCCCTGTCCTGCGTTTGATGTAGCCATAAAAGAGAGGTCCTAGTAAAAAAGGATGCTGCTGTGGCTGATCTAATAGCTCCAGCAGGAGCTTGCGAGCAGACAGCTCTGCCTTCCTGTCTTCAGCCTTAAGTCCCACTGCAGTGTCAGAAGGGAGGAGAGCCGAGGAGGCTAACCTGGCTAGAGGAGCATCTATAATTGGAAGCTTGGAAGCTGCAAAAGTTCCTCTAATTCCTGCTCAGTGGAATAAATGCGCTTATGCATGCTACTAGGGGCCGGCATAGACCCTGGTTGTTCCCACTATTGTGTAATTAGATCCACAAAAAATTGTGCCTGCTTTTGTGCCTTTGCAAACTGCTTCTCCAAAGCCCTTTATCCTCTAAGGGCATCCTTATCAGAAGCAGAGGATTTGGACTTGGAATGAGAGGATTTGGACCTGGTAGATGGGCCCTCTCCCCCCTTTCTAGCCCTTTTGGGCTGGGAACATTCATCCATCCTGTGAGAGAATCCCTTCATTCAGCCATAATAGCTGCAGCAGCAATAATGATGACTCACACTTAAAGTTCACAACCACAAGGAGGGGATTTTATCCCTGGTAGGGATCAGTAGTACTCACTGTGTCTCACAACAAATAGGGATGGTGCCAGGTCTATGACCTGGAATTCCAGAGCTGGGCAAGAGCAATCAGCAGTAGCAGCAGCAGTTTTGGCGTGAAACCAGCAATACGGTTAATTGCGCCTGTAAGCACTCACTGCCTCACGTCTGCAAGCCGGCAATAGGGCTGCTTGCGTGAAAACAAGACTGGAAGATCTCCAACAGAAGCCTCTGCCTTTGGAAGGGCTATCGTAGCCCAAAGATCTTTAGGAAGCTCGCCGTGCCCCTCCTGGACTTCGAGCTGATCGGAGCTACAGTAAAAAGCCATCCAAAAAAATGGCCACTTATCAGTGAGCCAATCAGCACAGCTTCTTATCAATTTTAAGTTCCGAGTATCCAGTCGATGTCAGGGCTAGCGTCGAGTCCTCAAAGGCGGATTGCTGCGTTGCGGTTTCTTTATTGAGCCAGACCTCGTAGCCAACACATGGCAATGGTGGCTACCAGATGATCTCAGCACCCCGCTGAGCGCAGAGGCAACAAGCCTCACACAAATGCACCAGGCACTTTCCCAGCCAAATTGGTAATTTTCTTCAATTTTTAACACAATTCTAATTAAATCTGAATTAAATCCTAATTAAATGCAATGAATCAATAACAATGATCAGGAGCAACTCAATCTGTGTCTCTCTAGGCTGACTGAGTTGAAAAACTGGAGCTCAGCCAGAGGAAGAGGCGTGGCCAAAGAAATTGCAACTCAGTCCCTGGCCAAGCAGACGAACTGAGAACCCATGCTTGGATTCCAAGCAGCGCACAGGAAAATACCAAATAAGCCAAAATGGTACAAATATGACAAAACCTTTTGGAACAAAATACCTCAAATGGGCTAATTTACACAATGCATCCAAAATCCAGGAGCCATGACTCTCACAGAATTAAAATTTAATAAATTTTATAAAACATCTATTGATATTAGCATTATCATAAAGCAATTTGTGACGTAATACAAAATATAAAGCACATCCTGTGCTGATATTTGACTGGGCTAACATGGGTATTTTCAATACAGGTAATCTCTGAATGTATTTCCAACTTTTACTGTGAAGACAATACATTAGAAGCTCTGTCACTGTTGAAGGCATTGAGACATCTGATAAGGAAATATCTCTAAAACAATGAGCCAACAAGGCACGGGTTATCTTAGTCTCATATGTATCACATAGCTGCAAAGAAGAACAGCCTGTCAAATATCCTGACAACGTATCATTCTTATGAATAAGAACTGATCCTTAAGATAGTTTTTTTAAAACTATGTTCCTCATGTTTAGCAAAAAAGTTAGGAAAGAAATTGGATGTAATTTTTTAAAATTATTTGCTAGAATACATATAGTGTTATAGAATAACAGTGTTTGAGTTTTAGTCAACTATATTAAATATTACATGCAAATGTAGTTTAAATTAAGAATATATTAATGAATTTCTATCTATTTGTCAGATATATCAATTTCTTAATAATTTAAATGCATACTCACCCTCTGTTACTGACAAGTGCCTTTTTCAAATGAATGTAATTTGCAGGAAAGATTCCCTGCAAGAAAAATGGATTATATTTATTTTAATTAAATGAACGCTTCAATTGATGGGTAGCAGAATTCAATATTTATCAGCCCATTTGGTGAAAATAGTTTTAGAACCCTTTTCCTTTTTTTAATCTATTGTGTCTAAGTTTTGAGGTCTCATTACTTCTTTCTGTTTTCTTGTATTTTGCATTTCCCCAAAATGAAATGTGATACATTTGTAAATAAATGCAATTTAACAACCCTACTTAAGTAAATAGTTTAGTAAGTGTTGATAAATTAGAATATCTGATTGATTGAAATTGATTTATTCTCAATTACATGCAAGTCTTATCAGTTTTCTCAATCTGGAATTTTACAATTATAGATAATCCTTGATTTACAACCATAATTGGGACCAGAATTTCAGTCACTAAGCGATACGGTCATAAATGAATGTGACAAGACCTAATTTTACAACCATTTATACCCTGATTATTATGTGAATAAAATGGTTGTTAAATGAATCTACCTTGTCAGAAACTCGGGCCTCGAAAAGTCACAAATTGCAATTACTTGATCAAAAGACACTGCAACCATTGTAAATTGAAAACAACTGCCAAGCATCCTAATTGTGATCATGTGATCATAGTCGTAACTTTGAGGTTGGGTTGCAAGTCAATTTTTCTGAGGCCATTGTAATTTTAGAACTGTTGTTAAGTAGTCATAAATCAAGGACTACCTGTATGGCATACATATTTCTCATATTTTGGTTCACAAAATAGTTACTAAAGTAAAGAGCTTTGGGTAAAACCAGCATGTGGTTGTGCTTTGTCATGCTATTAAAAACATACCAAAACTGACTGGTAATATATTTACCATTAGCAATTAATGTTGCATATGCCACATATTAGAACTAAGGCTCCTAGTCACCTTTATTGACTATTTCAATTTTCATGATTGACTGCTATTTTATAAGAGATTATTATTATAACTCAATTATTGACAATACAGAAGACTGTTTCATTAGTTCAAGTCAACATTTATCAGTGACTTTGTAAGATAATTTGAAAGGATGCATTAAACTTAATACTGTTTTTGTTAAAAGCAGCATTTAAACATACCTTTTTGCTAGGTCTCTTTACTGAAATTCCTCTGTACCAACCTAAAATAGAATAAATTCAATTATATTAAAATATATTATTAAAACATGTTAACATTTACAAATTAGGCGTAGCTTTCCTACCTGATACGCTTCTTCTCCTCCGGTGGAACCAGCATTCAGAGTGGGTTATCTCCACCAATCAGCAAGACGGACCGAGCCAGTTTAGTATAATTGTGTAGGATCCGCCTCCTTTCCCCAGATCTGATGAATCCTGAAGACCGGCCCGGTGTGGCAGTCAGTGTGGACAATCACTGAAAACAACGAGACTCCCGGTGCAAGGTTACCACATAAGAAGGAAAGGTAAGAAGAAGGAAGAAATAACAGCAAGGGAGGGTTTGAATGCTGGTTCCACCGGATGAGAAGAGGCATATCAGATAGGAAAGCAACGCCTATTCTCCATCCTGAGGTAGAACCAGCATTCAGAGTGGGACATACCAAAGCGGCAGTCCCAGGGTGGGTGACTTCTCCTCTAAAACTATACTCCCTGTGCTACCTGCTGTAGGACCCTTCTGCCAAAGGCTGCTTGGACAGTTGCATAGGAGTCAATCTTATAATGAGTAATGAATTGTGAAGGATGAGCCCAGGTGGCAGCTTTACAGATATCTTCTAGGGAAGCTCTGGTGGACCAGGCTGTTGGAGTTGCTGCACTTCTCGTTGAATGAGCTGTAATCCCCCTCGGGGGGGGGGGAACCTCTGATAACTCATAGGCCTTGGCTATGGTTCCACGAATCCATCGCCCAATTGTTATTGAGGATGCTCTATGACCGAGACTTCTCGGATGAAAGGTGACAAAGAGAGCCTCCATGCGTCTAAAGGGCTCCGTTCTCCAAATATAGATCTTGATTGCCCTCCTTACATCTAGTGCGTGCCACCTGCGTTCCTGTTGTTGCGACGGGCGGGTGCAGAAGGCCGAGAATACAAGTTCCTGTGACCTGTGGAACAACGAGTTGACCTTCGGCAGGAATGAAGGATCCAATCGGAGGGTCACTCTGTCCGGCTGAAAAACACAGAGATCCGCACGGACCGAGAGGGCTGCCAGCTCGGAGATCCAAAGGGCAGAGGTGATAGCCACCAAGAAGGCCACTTTGATGGAAAGGTGACGCAGGGAAGCCTCCCTTAGGGGCTCATAGGGAGCGCCTGAGAGAGAGGATAGCACCCTGGGCAGGTTCCAGGTGGGGTAACAATGCACCACTAAAGGGCAAAGGTTGGTAGCCCCTTTTAAGAATCGATGGATGTCAGATACTTGAGATAGAGAAGCGAAGCCCAGACAGGAGATAGCTGTCGACAGGGCTGCTACCTGGTGCCGCAGGGTGAAGGGCACTAGGCCCTTCTTCAGGCCCTGAGTGAGGAAGCGAATTATCTTAGGAATCGGAATACATACCGGAGACAGGTTTTCCTTGGCACACCAGGAACAGAATATCCTCCATGTTGCAGAGTAGATCCTATCTGTGGACGGTCTCCTAGCCACCTGCATGACGTCGATGGCATCCTCATCATAGTCCTGTCCTCTCAGTGATCTCCGCTCAGCCTCCAGGTGGTCAAGTGTAACCAGGCTGGGTCTGGGTGTAGAACCGCGCCCTGGCTGAGCATCTCTGCCGAAGTTGGCAGTTGCCACGAGGGAGCCACTAATAGTGCCTGGAGGTCAGCAAACCAGGGTCTCCTGGGCCAGAAGGGTGCCATTAGGACGACTTCGGTTCTCTCTGCTATGATCTTCTGTATTACTAGGGGGGTTATTGGGAGTGGAGGAAAGGCGTAGAGAATGCCTCGAGGCCACGTGCTGCGCAGGGCGTTTACCTGTTCTGCTCCCGCTTCTGGGTACCTGGAAAAGAACCTTGACCAGTGGGCATTGGTCCGGGTCGTGAAGAGGTCCACAATCAGGGGTCCAAACCAGCGATTTATGGCTGTGAAGATGGACGGATGTAGGTGCCACTCTGCCTGATCAACCTGTGTTCTGCTGAGCCAATCTGCCTGAGTGTTTGTCTCTCCCGAAATGTAGTCTGCTGTCAGGGAGGAGAGGTGTGTCTCGGCCCACAGGCCCAGTCTCATAGCTTCCCTCTGGAGAGCCCTGGACTTTGTGCCCCCCTGGCGATTTATGTGGGTTTTCATCGAGATGTTGTCTGTTAGCAGTAACACGTCCTTTCCTGTTAGAAGGTGTTGAAAACGCCTGATCGCCCGGAAGGCTGCCCTGAGCTCCAAGAGGTTAATGGAAAGGGAGACATCCCATACTGACCACTTGCCTTGGGCCATCGCTCCTTGCGTGTGAGCCCCCAATTCTTTCAGGCTGGTGTCAGTGGTCACGACCACTCTGTGATGTACCTGGAAACAGCTGCCCTTTGCCAGAGCAGAGGACTTCCACCAGAGCAGCGAGCGCTTCACCTGGGTCGGGAGGGTGACCTTGCGGGATGAGGTTCCGAGGCTCGACTTCTGGAAAGGTAAAAGGAACCATTGGAGGTTCTGTGAGTGAAGCCAAGCCCAGGGAGTGACATTAATGCATGACACCATCTTACCCAGGAGGGACGATAAAGTGTCCAATGACATCCTGGATTCCCCTAAGACCTGAGCTACCAAGGAGCGGATAGAGTCCTGCCTTTCTGGTGAAAGGTAGACTAAGCAGGCGGGAGACTCTATGATGGTACCTAGATGTAAAATCGATTGGGATGGAGAGAGTTGGCTTTTCTCCAAATTGATGGAGAAGTCATGGCTGTCCAGACAAGCCATGGTCAGCCTAAGATGTTGTAGGACCAACTCCCTAGATGGGGCATGTACTAAAATATCGTCTAAATAGCAGAGTATGCGCACTGACTGCAGGCGCAAGATTGGTACTAGAGCAGCCAAAACCTTAGTGGCGGCTGAGAGTCCAAATGGCATTGCTCTATATTGGTAATGGTTCCAATCATAACAAAATCTGAGGTACCGTCTATATGACTTGCGGATAGGGATATACAGATACGCCTCCGTAAGATTTAGAGATGCCATGAAGTCACCCCTATGGATCAGGGATAGAATGGTAGAGAGGGAGTGCATCGCCCTGAGTCCTTCGGGAGAGGGCGGTATACAAATAAAATTTTATTATTATTATCTTGAACTTTTTGTAAACTAAAAAACTGTTTAAATGTTTCAGGTTTAAAATGGCTCTCCATCCTCCTGTGGCCTTGGGCACAACAAAAAGGATGGAATAGAAACCTTTCTCCTATACTTATGAGTTACCGGCTGAATAGCCCTGATCTGTAAAAGGTGATTAATGGCTTCTTCCATCAGCCTGTGTTTGGATGCTAGAGAGAAAATTGAACAACTGATGAAAAAACTCGGGGGAGGGGATAGGAACTTTAAGGCCAGGCCCCTATGGACAGTATCTAAGACCCATGAATCCTGGGTAGTGGATTGCCAGGTCGCCCAGAATTTAGCCAGGCGACCTCCAATAGGGAGAGCAAGCTTCCTACCATCTCCCTCTATGGAACTGTCTGCCCTGGAAACCTCCCCTTTGTTGTCTACGATAAGGTCTCCCCCTGGTTCCCCGGTCAATTGCCTCTGAGGGTAGTAGAACTGACCTGGGGTCCGGGGAAGGGATGGACCCTGGTCAGCCAACCAAAAGGGCTGTCTGGAGTAAAACATGGATTTTGGGGCTCCCTTCCTGGTGACAGGTGGAAGGACCTTCTTCTTGTCCGAAGTTTCCACTAGGAGAGGGTCCAAGGCTGTTCCAAAGAGGGCTTTTCCTTGACTGCGCTGGATGCTAGACACCACTTATGCCTAGAGTCCACCTGCTATTGGCAAAGCCAGTGCATGCGACGCACCACGAGAGAAGATGCCATAGTTTTTGCTGCAAACCTGGATGCATGGAGAGTCAAATCAGCCAGGAACTGTAGTGCTGCGAATATTTTGTTTAGGTCTTTTTGCGCTCTGGTATCATCTTTTGGAATATATTCTTGCATTTGTTTTAGCCAGACTAAAGCAGCTTGAGCAAAGAGGGAAGATGTAGAGGAAGCTTTAATGGCCCATGCAATAGGCCATTAAGTTTTGTTGAGGGTTTGGTCAATTTTATCCTCCAGTTTGAGGACCTCATCGGCTTCCCCCGGCAGTGAAGTGGAGGAGTGCAGCGCTCTGATGGGTTCATCTACAGATGGCACAGCAAGTAAATCGGAAAGATTATTGGTAACATTATAAAAACGCTTATCTTGAGATGATGTGGAAGGCCCGATGCCGGATTTGAACACTGACGTTCAACGGTGTCCACCAGCAACTGTAGGGTTGGAACTAAATCAGCCTGGTGTTTGATTTCTGAGAACAGAGGGTCTGATTGGTCACTCCCTGTGGTGCCTGAGGCGTTGGGTTGGGTTTGAATGCCTGCAGCCGCCTTGGCTTTATACAAGAGAGATTTGAACAAATGGGGCGGAAAAAGGCCTGGAGAAATAGCCTGATCAGGAGGGAGTCCCTCATCAGCTGAGGTGTATCCCTCATTGTCATCTTGGACCACCTCAACCTCTGACTCCTCTTCACTGGAGGATGCTGAGGAGGACACCTCTGGGGAGGGCTCTCTGTGCAAGGCTTTGGCCTTAGGTAAGCTAGTCCCATGATCTTTACATTTACGTTTAGACGGGATCTCCGAAGATGTCGAGGCCCCCGCCTGGGGAAAGGCGTGCATAATAGATGAATTGACCTGTTGAAAGGCTGCAACCATCATAACCTGGAGCTGACTTGGGTCAAATGCAGAATGTACCTGGGCAGGTAGGTCCTGAACCTCGGGATCTGCCAGTGGTAATTGTTGGACCTATAAGGGGGCTCCCACCTCCTGAGGGGAGGCATCTCTGGGCCCCTCAGCTCCACCCCATACATTGCCCTGTGGCCTAGGAAGATCTGTGCCATCCAGGGCTAGGGGATTCCATTCTAAGGAAGCTACCTGGTCTCCAATCTCAGATTCACTGGGCCTTGTTCTGGCAGATTTTTCACATAATCTCTGCAAGGCCTTGTCCCTTCTTTTCTCTGTCCGCTCTGTGGCCTTGGAAGAGGGCTTCCTGGTCTTGGAGGGCCTGGAAGCGGACCAGTCTGGGGAAGGGTCAGAACCCTCCCCATGGTTCCTATTACATTTAGCTTGCCTTTTTCCTCCAGGTTTTTCTGCTAATTGAGACATGATAAACAGACAAGGAAAATACTCTGAAGGCCCAATCCAAAATGGCAGTGCAAAATGGCCACCGTCCCCAACTGTTCTCCCTCAGTTCAGCCATGTGGAGACTAGGCCCTAGCTGCAGGGAGGAAGGCCCACGGCGCTGCGCCCCTCCGAAATCAAACCGGGATCCGAAACAGTTCCAGGGGGTCTTAGGATCCAACAGAGGGACCCCTCGACTCTTCCCCTCCCCATGCTAGGCCCTCCGAGCTTAACTCTGGGCGACTATAGGCCTAGCGAAGGCACCTGAGCCAGAATTAATGGCGGTGCCTCGGGGGAATGCTCCTTGCCACCTGATCAGGCTCTAGATTAGAACCCGAGTTCAGCCACTCAACACACGGCGCTATCAGTTCCTCCAATCGTCAGCTGTTGATTACCGGCGGTAAAACGGCGGTTTTCCAGCCCCCACGCCCCAAAATAACTGCCTATGCGTTCATTCTTAATTTAAAAGGAGCGGTAGCAAAGCTATGAGCCTCTAGGGAATGATTTAATGCTAAGCGGCTTGGTGGCAGGCAGAGACCGGCAAAAATAAACTTTTTGTTTTACTTCCCTGTAGTGCTCCAAAGGCGACGGTAGGGGCTGCTCTGAGCAGCGCGAGGCCAGCCAGCCCGCACTGAGCAGGAATGGAGATCCTCTGCGAGGCAAGCAATTTAGATTTTCCAATTGGAAGGAAAAGAAATTTAAAGAAATTTAAAGAAGCCAACTAAGAAGAAAAGGAAAAACCAGTAACCAGCAAACAGAGTTGGAGTCTCCTGCCACAACCTTACTGCTGAAAGGACCGAGTCAGATCTGGGGAAAGGAGGCGGATCCTAAACAATTATACTAAGAACTGGCTCTGTCCTTCTTGCTGATTGGTGGAGATAACCCACTCTGAATGCTGGTTCCACCTCAGGATGGAGAATGTGTTATTTTCATTCATTGTGAGAGGTTCATATGATATGTCTAATTAGAACTCTAAGTTCTAGTTTTATGTTGATAAGTGATCGTCTAATAATTCTGCTTTCAGAATAGTCAAATGGAAATTTAAAAAATCAATTACCACATGGTGTTATTGTCTGAATTTCTATTTTTAATGAACTAGGAATGTTAATAGGAATATCTCCCACCTATATTTTATAGAATCACAGAGTTCAGGCACTTTCTGCTCTCTGAAGGATCTCTTAAAGCATCTATAACAAATGATATCCAGCCTCAATTTGAAAATCTTCAGCAATGAAAATATATGACAGCCAGATCCACTGGCTGACAATTTGTACTCTCAGGAAGTTTGTTCTGACATTTAGCCCAAACATATTTCCTTATAGTTTTAGCTCAGTGTTTTTGGTTCTACCCTCTGCATTCTCTTTCCTGTATGACAATTCTGTATGGCATTTTGAATAGCTAAATAGGCATTGCTATTTTGTTCCACATAGTTATCTCTTTTGCAAACTTAATACATGTTTTCTTTGTTTTTCTGGTAGGATTTAGTTTCCAGAATTCTCACCTTTTTGATAGTCCTGCCTTGAATTGCTCCAATTTGTCACTTTCCTTATTGATTTATAGAGGCCCAGAAGTGAACAAAGCATTCAAACTGGAGTTTGATCAGGGGAGAATAGATTAAAACAATTTCTTTCCATGATCTATACTATTGTTATTATACAAGGTCATTTTCTCTTTTGTTTTTCTTATCCAAACTTAGATAAGAAATTTTCCCTATTACATTCACCCTATTCATTTTGGGCCACTGCTCAAGTCTGTCTACATGTTTTTAATCTTTAATTTCCTTTTTAAACCATTTGTTATCCTTCTGAGCTCTGTATCATTTGCAAACTTGGTAAATGTTCACTAACTCCAAGTCACTGATTAAAAATATTTTATTTGAATATAGCTATCAAGAAATCATTGGAGTAGCAAAAATTACATCAGTCTCCTGCTTCATTTCGGTTTCTTAAGCCATACAATCCACCTATGTTTTCTTCTTTTAATTTTCCAACTTCGGCATTTCAGTCCCCAATCACAAGCATTGGAAACTTGCACTTTCTGTCAATTTCTAATTAACCTGATTATAAATAATGGTGATAAAATCATCAACTGCCTCTTTTGCATCAGTAGTTGGAGGACAAACTTGAATGACTGTCATATTAAATAATTGTCCATGAAATCTAATCAATATTAATCATTCATTGATTGCACTATAGCTAAGCATTATTCTTGCTATAACATTCGTAACTGTAAATGCAACACCATTCCATCCTTTTTTTGTCCTGAATAATAAACAGTATGATCTTCTGAATGAATATGTTCAATCCCAATCCATCTCAATTCACTGATGCCTAAGATGTTAATGCCATTTCATCTTTCACTGTGTTTCAGAGTGTCATCCTTCTTACATTCCATGCTCCTATGTAATTCTCTTTTCAGTTTTGATTTTCTTTTCCTATATGCAATTTCAGCAACTAGTTATCCCAAAGGTTGTGATCTAACCACAGCATAAACACCATTAATACCAAATCCTAACCTAGTTTGAAATTCATACTCTGAATTCACAGCTACAATTTTCTCTCAAGTACATTTCAAAATGATCTATGTAGTTGTTAAAAGTCAACACCAATTTGATGGCACATAATCACTTCGTAGGATAAAAACACAAGTGCTCAGTTACTACGTGGAATAATAAAACTACTTACCTACCTGCAAAGAAAATAGTAGACTTTGAATACTTGAGATAAAAAGCTACCTTAATGTTCTTGGTTTGTCATATACAATATAGACATTTAATCTTTTATTTATAATCTAAAATACAGTTTTAACTTTCATTATACAGGTAATCCTTGAAGTATGACAAGTCATTCAATGAAAATTCAAAATTATGACAGACCTTCCAAAAGCCACATATAACCTCATTTCAAAGTTACAACAGCTGCAACAGGCCTGCAATTGTTCGCTGTTACAACCCACCACAGGGTCGCTGCAGCACCCTCCTGCCTCTCACCCCATCCCACTCTACCAGAACTCTGCAGCGCTTGGGTTTCCTCCTCACACACTCATCACATCCTACTTACCTTCTGGAACTCTCCAGACCTCATGTGGAAGAAGAGCAGGCCGTTTGTTTGTTTGTTTGTTTGTTTATTTATTTATTTATTTATTGTTCATACTTCTAAGCCGCCCAACTCCCAAAGGACTCAGGGTGGAGAATAGAATAGAATAGAATAGAATAGAATAGAATAGAATAGAATAGAATAGAATTTATTTATTTATTTATTTATTTATTTATTTATTTATTTATTTATTTATTTATTTATTTATTGTTCATACTTCTAA
>JANHGD010005365.1:46453-56846 GCA_027560375.1 Imantodes cenchoa | reverse complement strand
GTCTTCGTTCAAATGTTTATCTCGCTGCTTCCACTGCCATTTGTGTTGTTGTTCTAACTCTGCTTTTGTGGTTGAATTTCTAGTTTCTCCCGTTCCCTCTTCTCTGTTTTCCTCTCTTACCTCCTGTCCTTCCTCCTGACTTATTGGTTTCAGTTTTTCCCCAGTTTCTGACTCCTCTTCTATCTCTACCAATTGTTCATATATCTCCTGTGCTCGTTCCAGGGTATCTACTTTTACCTTTCTCCCTTCTAAAGTAATAATCATCCCTTCTGGGACAATCCACCTGAACAGTATATTTTTTTTATTTAAGATGTTGGCCAGTGATCTATAGTCCCTCCTTAGTTCTCTCACCCTCCTGGGGATTTGTCTCAGGATATTGATCTCCTTTCCCTTGTATGTTAAGGTTTTTCCCCTTGTGGCTATGTACACTTGATCTCTGACCTTTTTTCTGGCAAATTTTATGTGTATCTCCCTTGGAAGATGGTGTCGCCTGGTGTAGTTTGTATGGAGTCGATAAACTTCATCTATTTCTCTTTCTATATCTCTTCTGTTTTGTTGCAGGATTTCTGCTATTATCCCTGCCATGACTTCGCCTAGTTCTTCCTCTTTATTTTCCATAATATTTTGGAACCTTAGAAAGTACAATGACTTTTCCATATCAGAGTGTATTTGTGAGGTTTCAAATTCTATTACTTTTTGATCTACCTTATCTATTTTCTTGTGGATGTCCGTTTTTAACTCTGTATGGTTCGGTGAAATCATCTCTTGTAATCTAATCATTGTTTCCTGCACCGTATTTAGTGTAGTATTCATGTTTTGCATTAGCATTGCCCCCCTTTCTCTGTAGTCAACATTTTGTCTATTTGTCTTTGACTAGTTGGGGCAGGTGAAGCTGCAGCTGATATTGCTATTGTTTTCTTTCCCCCTCTTCCAACCATACTTGTCATTTCTTTTAAAATAATATCCTGGTGCTCTAGTATTTTATAAATTCTTTTTCCAAATTACCATATATTATTTCAGTTGTTGATTTTCTTTTAATTATGTAGAGTTATCAATTAGGGTAGTATATAAATTATTAAAATGTCAATATATAAAGCTTTCAATAAGGTAGTATATTAGTATAGTGAAAAGTCAATATATCATATAAGGATATAAAAATATTAGTATAGATTTATTAGTATAAATATGTCACTGTATAAAATATTGGTATATAAATAAGATATAAATAATGCTACTTATAGATAGGATATAAATACTATTACTTACTTATTAAAAAGTTTTTTATCTAATATTTATGTTACTTCAACTATATATATTTACTATTTTAATTTAATTTGATTTGCTCCCAGTTTCTTATTCAGTATAGTTAGTTTCTAATTGTTATTAATAGTTTTTGTTATATATCAATATAAATATAGATATAAATATTTGTATAAAATGATAAATTTTTTCACTAATTCTAAGTCAATTCATCTATTATCCAAAAAAGAAGAAGGAAAGTTCAACAGTATCAACAGTATCCAATCTGATTTCTATATTCTATTTCTATACAATAAAAAAGATATATATATACTATCACCAAAGTACATATATGTTTAAAGGGATTTAAATTTGAGAGCATCTACTAGGGAAAAAGGTGGAAAAGATGTGGAAAAAACAGAGATAATATACAATATACAGTATTAATTATCAATTATAAAATATATTTTGACCTTATTTTTTTTTCTTTGCTTCAGTAGAAATGTTCTTAAATTTTCTATTAGTCTCTATAGTTCTTTACTAAACAGTCTTCGAATTATCTGATTCTAGAATCCGCCGTGCTGTCACTTTTTTCTGTAATGGAGTCCTTCCTTCCTCACCTGATTTGCTAAGTCCTTTGCTGTGCTCCGTGCTTTTCTTTCTTTTATGGTTTGGTTTCTTCCCCCTGTACGTAGTCCTCGATATACCGTCTTCTGCTGAATCCACTGAATCTTAGCTGTGACTACTTCTACCGCCATCGCCACTGCTGCTGCCCCTACCACCCTCCCTCTACCGCCCTCGCTCACTTGCTCCCCCTCCCATGGCACTGCGCTCCTCTGGCTTGCCTGGCGGCGGCAGCAGTACCTTCTACTGCTATCGCTGCTGCTGCTGCTGCTACCGCCTTCCCTCTACCGCCCTCACTCGCTCACTCCCCCCTCCCATGGTGCTGCGCTCCTCCGGCTTGCCTGGCGGCGGTGCTTCTCCCATCACCACTGCTGCTACCGCACTCCCTCTACCGCCCTCACTCGCTCACTTCCCCCTCCCATGGCGCTGCACTCCTCCAGCTTGCCTGGTGGCGGCGGCAACTGCTTCTACCACCGTCGCCGCTGCTGCTGCTGCTACCGCCCTCCTTCTACCACCCTTGTTCACTTGATCCACCCTCCCATGGCGTTGCGCTTCTCCGGCTTGCCTGGCGGCAGCGGCAACTACTTCTACCACCATCCCCGCTGCTGTTACTGCCCTCCCTCTACCGCCCTCCCTCTACCGCCCTTGCTTGCTTGCTCCCCCCTTCCATGGCGCTGTGCTCCTCCGGCTTGTCTGGTGGCGGTGGCTGCTTCTGCTGCCATCTTCTCAACTTCTGAACTTCAGCCAGACCTCATTTGCAATCTTTAAATCAACTACATTCAAGAATTGTTCATCTTCTAAACTTAAGATGTAGGCCAGTGCCTTATCATGCTGCCTTTGATCTGCTGCTGCTAATGGCCCCTGGGGTGGATTAACAACAATATCGCCGAGTTCCTTAGCCTTCAGGAAACATTCCATCTTTGCAGCCCAAACAATATAACTTTTCTGTCCCAATCAAGGCAGAAAGCTCTCCTTGAATTCAACAGCCATCCTGCAATCTTTCTTTCCCTGATTTCTCTTTTAACACAGGCAGTCTCTCAGCTTAATTACAGTTCAGACTTTCTGTGTGCTCTGGGCCCATAATCTGTTAAGAGTTTGCTGCAGCACATGCAATCATACACACAATTAAATAATTCTGCAGGATTAATTTACATAAGAAACTTCTTTATATACAATACCATTCAGCAGAAGCCAGAACCACCAGAACTCAGAATCCAAAAGTACAGAAATAATATTCACAGAAGCAATATAATACAGAGGCACTGATATATATACAAATCAGTGAACCTAAGCCACGCCCAGGCTCCGAGCCATCTGGGTCACCAAACAGTCCCCATTGCTGACCTTTTACCATGCCTATCCCAATTCATGAACTCTCACATACTGACAGTCTTGCCTGTCTGTGTGGGTGGAGGTGGTCTTAGAGATTTTTTGGTTCAGTGTTTACTGATGGCTCTTTGACAGTTTCTTGTTTGAGGTATTGCTTACTTGATTATTGGTCAGAAGTTAACCTTGGAGTTAATCTATGCTGAACTGAGTGCTGATTACTGGTGAAGAGGTGCTGAAGTCTTTTTCTCATTTGGGCTGTTTGATTGCCTCTTTTGCATAGTCTATATATGTTGTTAATGTCTATGTATCTGTTGATGGCTGATTTGTCAGAGTGCCAGGCTTCTAGAATTCCCTGGAATTTTGGGACTTGGCCTGGTCTAGGATTGTCACATTTTTTTCAGTTGAAACTATGGTTAAATCTGTCTATATGTTGTAAAATTAAAGAATTTTCGTCATGTCTTTTGACTGCCAGTTGGTGTTCATGGATGCATTCTGCCAATCTTCTGCCTGTTTGTCCTACATAGTGGTTCTTGCAGTTCTTAAATTGTATGTTGTAGATGACTCCTGTTTTTTCTTCTGGGGTTGCTGGGTCTTTGGAGTACTACCACCACATGGAATCAGCATAGCACACAAGCCAACAAAAGCCCTTCAAAACATCTTAAGGAAACCAAAAGACCTTGTTAATGACTTCAAAAAATGATTATTTGGATCAGAGACATAATCCTCAATCTGCAATTTGAAGTGGTACAGTCAAACCCTGAACAATTTTATCAATCTTAATGTTTTGCATAATTATTATAACCCATCGATGAAAAGTTTGCTTGATATCTCTGGCAATTTCAGTTAATATTTGTAGACTTCAGTGACCTTTCAGAGGAAATTTACAATTTTCTAAAATTTGTTAATACAGTTGTATGTTACTCCATTTCTAGAGTTTCTAAAAATTTTAAGGCATTAATATGGTAAGTTTGAAACAGAAGTTCAACTAAAAACCCAACTAATACAATTAGTCAATCAATCTGATACACCAATATGATATTACTCATCCCTAAATTCCTCTCTGAAGAGGTATGTTACTATGGCTTCTTTGAAAATGTGGTATGTCAGCAATTCCAAAGAAGGGGGGTGTCATTGTGGAGAGGACTCAACCTCAGATACCCCAAAGACAGAAATCTCGTGCTGGTAGAGTAACTCTAACCCTAACCCTTCAGCAAGTATAAGGCTTCCTGATCCATAGAAGACAACAACTGATGCACAAGATGTAATTCTGCAAACTGCTCAAATAAAGCAATAACTGGGGTCCTTGGGGTCCTCATTCAACCCCAAAAGTTAAAAAGGAAACAAAAAACAAAATTACCTCCTCACCAGCAATCAACATCTAAATAAGAAGAGATTAACACCAAAGTTAACATTAGGCCAACGGTCAAGAAACAAACAATACCCCAATAGATGATAGATCTATGAATGAAAAGGGGCAATTAATTTCCTAGAATTAAATATTAAATTCCAGCCCCCATTACTATAGCACAAAAGCATTAACTTTTCTTTGCTGGCAAACCTTTCCATTTATGTTTATTCTTTAGGAAATATACCACTGTATTGAACTTCCTTCAGGTCTTATACACCATTGCCATCTATTGTTAAGACTCAGATTACAAAAATCTAATAGACTTAAATGTCTGATGGTTGTCTCTTGCCTTTTAGCAACATTTCGTTTGTTTCACATCTCCTTTTAAAGTTGGAAAAATTATCATTCACATTAGTTTGACCATCCATTCCAATTACTATATAGTTTAATATAAAGGCATATGAACATGATCTCCTCTTTCCATGTCCATAACAAAAGAGAACAGCTCAGAGGGACAGGCAGCCCGAATTCTTTCAATTCCCAGCCTTTATTTATCAAACACATAAATCTGTCTGAGTCTTCTGAAGCCTGATTCACTTGTTGGGAATGACTTGACGCTAGCCAATGTGACCCCAAAAGTAGGCAGAGGCCTGCAGACTTTTTTCTCAAGTTGAACTTGGAGTCCACTCCTAAGAGATTGTTGGATCTTAGTTGATCCAAATCCTTCCAGTGTGCTGCTGTAGAACTTGTTACTATGTCCTTCCTAGGCCCCTAAAGTAGCCTGGATGAATTGAAGCCTGCTTCACCTTTGCAGCTGGATGAGAATCTGAGAAAGTAGTCTAGTAATAGTTCTAAGGGAGTTCCAGTTATCTTTAATTCTAACTAATAGAACATATACTCAGCTTTTTGTAAAGAGGAATGAACTGAAATCTCAGCTATTGTTCCTAGCAGCAGATTCATTTTCATTACATACAGACATAATTCATTTCACACAAGGGAAGAAACTGACTGAATCCAAACAGGAGTAGCTTGTGTGAGGCCATCAGCTTCATTGTATGAGCATGGTTTCCTGAAGAAAGGAAGGTTTCCAGGTTCACTTTCAGGCATCTCTCAGTACTCCATGGAAGTAATTACACAACTGAACTTTAAAATTGTATTGCTAAAATAGTGTGAAGTATTGGTGAAAACAGTTAGTAGCAAATGAAACATATAATTAACAGGAAAATAATTTGATTTTTATTTTTTCACATTAACAAGTATACATTACGTCACACATCCCTATATATGAGTCTATGTAATTTGTTTTTTTAATTTTTACAGGGTGTACAAGAGGGAAGGACATCAAGTACTTAACAAGCATTTTACAGAACAATTATTTATATTACGTCCTTTTAATGTACCATTTTAAAACATGAAACTTCAACATCAATTTTATAGTGTTTGCTAATCAAATAAAACTAGTTTATAACTAATGTCAATACATTAACAATAACTAGTTTTCATTTGCTTTTTATACAGCCACATTGTGCAAAATCCACTCAACTGATAAATTCTTAATTGCTTTTTCTACATGCCAAAATTATGCTTCAACGTATGTATTTGTGATTCCAAGTGGTATTAGTGAAATAGGAAGTAACTAAATTTGTTAAAAATATTCCAGTATGGTAATATTTCTGGTAATACCTCTGAATATGACAAAAGTTAATAGATCTTAATAGCTTGAAAATTGTGTGCAAAGGAATCTATGTAGGACTTCAATTTTAAAAAATGACACACCTACATTCCATGGATAACTGCTGGATCTTGAAAACGCTTGTTTTAATAAACTGAGGTGCTTTTAGACCTCAACCCTGTAATAGTTATCACCACAATGCAAAAGCTTTAAATGGATCCATACAATTTCACGTTCCACTTAATTTATGACAGTATAATGTGCAAACTGTGTGTGATTTAGAGCTCAAGAGCTTGCTCGACAATAATAATTTTACCAATATTTTCTAAGAATTTGGTGAACATGCAACAGTTCATACACGTTAAAAAGTCAGAAACAAACATAATTCCACATACATCTTACAATTCATACAAAATAAGATGTTAACATTAAGCTTGTTTGCATCACAACTATTTGTATTATAATTCTAATTTTATATTAAAATGAATCACCTAGGGAATATTGAGCTAAGTGAAGGAATGTACATACACAGAGATTATAATCTCTGACAATGTTAACATATGGTATAAAACTGATGACTTGGAATCCTTATGTTTCTGATGAAAAGAAAGGAGGGAGGAGACATGGGAAAGCATGAGGCAAAACTGCTTAAACTTTTGTTCATTTAAAATACATTTGATCAATGAATTCTAGGAACCAAAGTTAGGGAGGACAGATGAGAAAAAGCAAGCTAAGAGAACATAGTCAGAATATCACGTTTTTAAATATTAGCTTTGATTTCACTTGAAATGTGAAATATTTTATTCATCAAGCTTCCAGCATGCTTTATTATAAACTAATGAAACATTTACTGTGAAACAGACTGAAGCAGCTTTAATTTAGCAATAATTTTAAAGCATACAGTGGTCATTCAACATATGTATCCATAAGTGTATAAATGGACAGAAATAAAGGGGTAATTAAAGAGTACTGCTTAATAGTCATAGGCATGAAGGGCTAATTCCTTCCTCTTGAAATTATTTTGGTAAGGAAAATTTTGTGTCCCTAAAAGAATAAAAAAGAAACATTTTAAAACTGGAAGAAAATAAATGTTTCTTTAAAATCACCTGCTTCTATTATTTATTCCTCCACCTGTTCTCCCTCCAGATGGTTTATCTTTGAAAACTGTCCAAAGATCCAGGTAGATAAAAATGAGACCAAACCAAAAATTCCATACAGTTAGAGTCTTGTAATAAAACTGCATTTAATTTGGAATAAACTAGCAACAGTCAATTGAATCTCTGTTATCAACAACTGAAACAATATGTTTCAAAAATACAATTACATTTTGCAATACAGAACAAAAAAGCAGAGAAGCAGATAATGAATATTTAATGAACAAGTGTCTGAAGTTTTTCTTTAAAATTCACCCTATTGCAAATAAATGCTCCCAGCAACCAATGTATTTCTTACATTATGGAAGTATTCAACACTATAAAGAAATAACTTCAGTATTGGAAAAAAGTTAAATAACCACCCAAATGAATAGCATGTAGTTAGTTCCGTAAATACCAATGGGACAATCAAGTGGATCCTATTGTACAATGCAGTATTTTGATACTAATTCTGCTCAGATTTTTGAACAGTCCTCTATATGATATCTTTGAGCAAATCAGAAATTTAATTTATGTCAAAACTGAATTGGCAAGGCAGGTAAACATTTTGGAGAATTAATGTAATTGAAAAATTCAGTATAAGACAAAGTTTACTTTATTAAACGCAACTTTATTGTTGCCATCTTTCCTCATTTATTAAACAAACGAAAGATAATTCAGAACACACTAATGAACAAAATATATAAAAGTCAACTAGAAGCAATATTCCTATCTGTATACAGCACTAAATCAAATGCACAGTATTTCATTTGTAAGATCTGCTTTAAAATACAATGACTGCCTAAAAAGCAAATCTTTTACACCCTTCCCAAATCAGTATATTTGAATCGTCATGGTAACCCAATGTCTTTATGATGCCGCAGAATGTGTTGATTCTTCTCTGAAGGCCTTCGAAAGCCTTTTTTACAGAATTCACAACGATGGGGATAGTCTTTTGTATGAATGGAAATAACATGCCGCTTGAAACCTGAGGCATCTGTAGTGCTATATTCACAGTACTCACACTGATAAACTTTTCTACCACTGTGTGTTTTCATGTGTTTTTTGAGTTCCATTTGCAGCTTGAATCCTTTCTTACACCTCTTGCATCTGAACGGAAGATCTTTTGTGTGAACTGAGAGAATATGACGACTCAGAACAAATGGATCTGCAATTTTAAAGTCACAATGTCTGCACTGGTGCAGCTTTTTCCCTTTGTGCATTGCAACATGTTTTTTCAGTTCTGAAGGCCTATGAAAGCCTTTATCACACATGTCACACTTATGGGGATAGTCCTTTGTGTGAACGGAAATTATATGTCTTTTTAAATCACTTGAGTTTGAGCTTTTGTGATCACAGTGCAGACATTGGTGTGTTTTGCTTTCTTGATGCATAAGAATGTGCTGTTGCAGCTCTTTGGTATCAGAAAATATTTGAAAACAAATGTCACACTTGAATGGCATTTCTTTACTATGCCTAGTCTTTACATGAGTTTTCAGGTTAGAAGAGTCAGCAGATCTATACTCACAATATTGGCATTGATAGGGCTTTTCACCAGTATGGATTCGCATATGTTTCTTGAGCTCTGATGGATGCCGAAATCCTTTTCCACATTCCACGCAAATATGAGGAAAGTTTTTGCTGTGTACAGCTAGGAGGTGACGATTCAGTAATCCCTGTTCTGCTGTTTCATACTCACAGAATTTGCACTTGTGCATTTTGTTTGCTGCTTTGTCCCTGTGCACCATCTTATGTGTAAACAAAGCTCCTGCATGAGAGAAACTTTTCCCACATTCATCACATTCAATTAGTTTCTCAGTCTTGGTAGTAAGCTTGTGGCTCTCAAGGTGATTATGCAGACTTAACTTTTTATTTGTAGTGTAATCACAATCAGTGCATCGATATTTTTTCTTAGCAAGAAGGTGCTCTGGGTGATTTTTCATGTGTCTTTTCAAGAAGCCTCTGGATTTAAATTTTTTTCCACAAATCATACAAGGGTACACAGTCAAAGGATGGCCATCAGGCCCAATAATTATGGCTGCATAATAAAAGAAAAAAGAAAAAATAATAAAAATGGCATCTACTAAATACCTGGCAAGCACTAGCATGATTGCACAGAAGTTATATATTTTAAGTTTCTATTAGTTTTAGTAGCAAAGTTAAGCACATGCTTAAGCTTCACATTGAAATACATAGGATACCAACATCCTGAACACTGCTGGAATTGCAAATTAAGTTCAATTAACTGTCAAGAAGTAATTACAATGATATGTCAGCTTTCTCCCTCAAAATTAAATACAATTATATGTCAGCTTTCTCCCTCAAAATTAAAAATCTTCCAACAGAAATATGGCTTACAGAATTTCAATAATTAGAAGCAATGTTAAGAGCCAACGTATCACTTAATTGGACAAATTAACCTTGTGGAAAGGAATATCTTGACATGTCAGCAATTGCAACATCTGCATTCTCTCAAAGGAATCTTGTGAGAATAGATATATTTTCAAGAAATGACTCATATCTGGCATGTTTGAAGATAATATTCTCCAAATAACATATACACAGGTATACACATGTGCCTATGTGTATTAATGCAAAACATCCATCAAGACAGAAGTTGAAGACAGTATGTTACTTTTAAATGAGAAATCAGTCTACCAGTCTACAACCCCAATAAAGCAGTAATATTACACAAAACTCCCACCAGGAATGTGTATAGATAGATGGCTGTGCTTTCAAAAATGCTAATGGAGAATGCATTTCCATTTCCAATTCTATTTTCAAGCAAACAAAAGCTAAGTATTACCTGTTTGATATTGTCTGGATTCCAGTCTTCTCCTTTTCTTTGGTTTTTGTTTTGTTAGCCTTCCAAGACCAGAAGACTCATCTATGTGCAAGAGGGCACTTGCAGTTCCATTTCGGTTTTCAACTGCATCATTATTTCCTAGCGTGGATCAGAATTTAGCATCCTAAGGATTAGTCAACATATCTCTGAATATGATTTTTATATTTTAAAAAAGTAAGCCTGAATGTCAGCTCTTGGTGTTA
>JANHGD010005363.1:54690-65013 GCA_027560375.1 Imantodes cenchoa | reverse complement strand
TAACTGGGGCACTTCTGCCTCCATTACCCCAGTTAATGACAAAGACCGAAGAAGATACAGACTCAACGTGGTCATGAACACAAGAATTTCTCCAACTTTATTTGTGTAACCAAACTAAACAATAACTGTTGATCAACTACCGATGTGCCTTGGCACCAATGAAAACCTTAACCGGAACACCCTAGTCAGAAGTGTCCCCAGTGTACCCTGTTACTCTGAAAAGCTAGGGAGGGACTGGCTGATAGTTCCACCCTACGAGAAGGAGCGTATCACAGTAAGTAACGCCCCTTCTCCATAGTGGATGGAACTATCAGCCAGGATGGGACATACCCAAGCCGGATGTCCTAGGGCGGGATACCCAACTCAGAGTTCCTAGCATGAGTGCCGGCTAGAAGGACTCGGCGCCCGAAGGAAGCATCTGCAGCCGTGAACTCATCGACCTTATAATGTCTAATAAACTGAATGGGAGTAGCCCAAGTAGCTGCCCTGCAGACCTCCTCAAGGGAGGCCCTCGATTTCCATGCAGCCGAAGTGGCTGCGCTCCTGGTGGAGTGTGCTGATATACCCGCTGGTCTGGGAATTCCCCGGGCGTCGTAGGCTGACGCGATGGCTATCCTAATCCAGCGGCCAACGGTGGATGGCGATACCTTTCTTCCCAAGGAAGCAGAGTGAAAGGAAAGAAAAAGGGCCCCTGACCATCTGATAGCGGCTGTGGGCTCAATGTAGAAGGAGATAGCCCGCCTCAGATCTAACTTGTGCCAAGTTCGTTCCTCCTCCGAGGAAGGGTTGGCAAAGAAGGTAGGCAGGGTAATTTCCTGTGCTTGGTGAAACCAGGAGTTGACCTTGGGCAGGAAAGTGGGATCCAGCCGGAGCACCACTTTCTCCCTATGAAGGATACATAAGTCGGATCTAACCGACAGGGCCGATAACTCAGATATTCACCTAGCCGAGGTGACGGCAACCAGAAATGCTACCTTTAAGGTCAGCTGTCAGAGGGGAATCCTGCGGATGGGTTCAAAGGGAGCCTTGGTTAGGGCCTCCAGAACGAGGGCCAAGTCCCAGAAAGGGAACCTATGAACAGTTGGAAGGCAGATGTTACGTGCCCCCCGCAGGAATTGCCTGATTTCTGGGAGCTGCCCTAGGGAAGGAGCCTCTCCAACGGAGAGCCTAGAAGAAAGGGCGGCTACCTGTCTGCGGAGAGTATTGGGGCGAAGACCTTTGTCCAGCCCATCCTGGAGAAACTCCAGAATCCCCTGGATTGGTATCTCCGAAGAGGAATACCCCGATTGCGAGCACCATGAACTGAATATGCGCCAAGTGGTGGCATATATCCACTGTGTAGACGCTCGCCTGGATGCCAGCATGGTGGTGATGACTCTCTGGCTGAAATGACGGTTGGCTAGGGAGCCCCGCTCAACCGCCATGTGGTGAGACGCAACCATGCTGGGTCCAGGTGTAAGAGTGACCCTTGGGAAAGGGAATCCTGCCATACTGGGAGAACCCACGGGGGGCTCACCGACAGCTGTTGCAGGTCGGCAAACCAGGGCTGTCATGGCCACATGGGTGCCACGAGGATCACCTCCGCTTCCTCCCGGATCACCTTCCGAATCACCTGGGAGAGGATGGGAAATGGGGGAAAGGCATACAGGAGCCCCCTGGGCCAGGGGGCTCTTAGGGCGTTGACCCCCTCGGCTCCAGGACTGTTGTACCGGGAGAAAAACCTCGGGAGCTAGGCATTGAGTTTGGAGGCAAAGAGGTCCACTAGAGTCAGTCCGAACCTGTCCACTATGCCCCGGAAGAAGGAAGTGTGCAGACACCATTCCGCTGGTTGTCCTGCTCAGCCAGTCGGCTGGGGTGTTGTCCTCGCCTGCTATATGGTCTGCAGTCAGAGATAGCAGGTGGTGCTCTGCCCAAAGACAGAGTCTGCGGGCCTCCTGCATCAGAGGGAGGGACCGAGTGCCCCCTTGACGGACCACGTGTGCTTTGGCAGTCGTGTTGTCCGTCAGGACCAGCACGTGGTGACCAACAAGTCGAGGTGCGAAGGCCTTGAGGGCTAGGTGAATAGCCCTGAGTTCCAGCCAGTTGATAGGGTGGCGAGACTCTGTTGGGGTCCAAGTGCCCTGGGCAACCTGGTCTTGAAAATGCGCCCCCCACCCCAGGAGGCTGGCATCCATCGTGACCAGCTGATAACTCGGTTCCAGAAAAAGGCACCCCTGCGATATAGCCGATGATGTCCACCATCGAAGGGACTCCCGTACTTTGGCGGGTACCTGAATCCGTCGTCTGGAGTCGCTGCGGTTTGCCTTCTGAAAGGGCAACAGAAGCCATTGTAGGTCCCTCGAGTGCAGGCGTGCCCATGGCACGATGGAGAAGGCCAACACCATCTTCCCCAGAAGGGAAGACAAGAGGCAGACAGGAGCTTCCTAAAGCTGTTGTACCTGAGTAGCAAGGAGCCTAGTGCTGTCTAGACGGTCAGGGGAGAGGAACACTCTGCACTCGAGGGAATCAATGATAGTTCCCAGGTGTAGAATAGACCTCTCTGGATGAAGGTGGCTTTTGGTAGTGTTTATGGAAAACCCCAGTTTGCCTGCTCCTAACATGGTTAGGAGCAGATGCTGCTTGGCCAGGGTGAGACTGGAGCCCAAGACCAAAATGTCATCCAAATAGCAGAAAAGCCGCACCCCCGCTGACCGGAGGTGCGCTGCTGCTGTCGACAACACCTTCGTGAAGACACGGGGGGCGGAGGAAAGGCCAAATGGTAGGGTCCTGTACTGGTACTGTTTACCCGCATAGCTAAACCTGAGGAATTGACGGTGATCCCGATGAATTGGGACGTGGAGGTAAGCCTCCGTGAGATCAATGGAGGCCATAAAGTCCCCTGCCCGGATGCCCTTTAAAATGGAAAATAGGGAGTGCATCTTGAATTTTCGTTCCCTGAGGAATTTGTTTAGGCGTTTGAGGTCCAAGATGGCCCTCCAGCCCCCTGATGTCTTCGGCACTATAAAAAGAGTTGAATAAAAGCTGAGACCCACCTGATTTTGGGGAACCTGTTGAATTGCCCTAATTGTTAGGAGATGAGTGATGGCCTCTTCCATAAGGGAATGTTTGGCCGGATCCCTGGACACTCGGCAGGGACGAAAAGAAGAGGGGGGTATACGTCTAAAGTCTAAGCTTAAGCCATTGGTGACAGTGTCGATCACCCATTGGTCCTGAGTAACCGTCTGCCAGATGTTGGAATATATGTCTAAGCGTCCCCCTATAGGGTGACCAGTTAGGGACTCATCTGGGGCGCCGCTGGTAGCGGCCCCCGCCCCCCCGAAAGGGCTTCTTGGATTGCTTAGGGTGTTGGTACCTATCCTGAGGCCTGGCCCAATACGAATACTGACCTGCCCCCCGTTGCATCGCAGGGGCCTGTGGTTCTGGGGTACGGTAGGGCTTGCGAGGAAAATGTTGTTGCCTAGCGCCCATCTTTCGTACATTGGTCGGGAGGACCTTCTTATGGTCCTTGTTTTCTATGAGGATCAGTTCCAGGGAGGCCCCAAAGAGATCCTTGCCCTGAAAGGGTGATGTAGCCAAACGCCACTTGTGCTTCGAGTCCGTCTGCCAGCCGCAAAGCCACTGGATACGCCTCGCCACCACGGAGTGATAGATGGACTTGGAGGCAAATCGAGATGTCTGGAGAGTAGCATCCACCGATAGTTGAGTCGCTGCTATGAGCTTCGTGATGTCCTGGTGGGCTCGCGTATCCGATGCAGGTAGGTGGTTCTGTAGTTGCTTTAGCCACTTCAGCGAGGACCGGTTGAAGAAAGATGCTGTCGTGGAGGCTCGAACCGCCCATGCAGCTGCCTGGTGTGCCTTTTTGGACATCTGTTCCATTCTACGCTCTTCTGAGCGGAGCAGCTCCTCAGCATCCCCCGGTAGGGCATTGGGGGAGTATAGGGCTGCTACAGGTGGATCTACCTGGGGAGTTTCCAACAATTGGAGGAATGGTGTGTCCATATTGAAAAAGCGGCGGTTGGATGATGCAAACGGCAAGGAGGCGGAAGGCTTTGACCATTGCCCGAGGACAGAGTCCATGAATAATTGGGGTGCTGGCACTGCCTCATTAACGGGTGTCTGGGCGGAGAACAGTGGATCGGTGGTGGGAGCAGTCGGTTGTGCCGGAGAGGGACCCAACCCTGATGCTTGTCGAGCTTTGTGCAACAAGGAGCTGAAGAGCGCCGGGTCAAATAGTGTTGTTGGCGCCCCTGATGCAGCTGGTACAAAGTCCTCATCCTCTGACAGGACTTGGCCCCGTTTTTCTCCTTCCGAATCCGATTCACTGGAAGAATCCGAGCCCGTGGAGTAGGAAGTGTCTGACTGCCGTACTTCCGCCCGTGGTGCTGGACGTGGTTGTGCCTGCCTCCGTGATGGTCCTGGTTGTGGGGAACGGTCACGCCTGGTGCGATGTTCCCCATGCTGTAGGCCCGCGGAGAGCCCTTGCTGGACTGCTGCCTGCAAGTCCGCTCGTGCCAGGAGGACCATGCTGGGATCAGCGTCCGCTGAAGGTGCAGGGTTCTGGCCCACCTGATCCGGCGTCCTGGCCACGGTTTCTTGTGCTTGACTGATTGTGGATGTATCTATGGTGGCATTCTCTAGAGCCGGTAGAGGTTGTGAGGCCTGGCCCCACAAATTTGAATCATCCACTCTAACCGCTGCCAGATCAATATTCACAGCATCCGCTGTGATTGCCGGCCCCGCTTGTGAAGGACAGTTGATCTGTCCCTTGGAAAGTTCCTTGTGTTGCCCTTTATCTTTCTTTGACTGTTTGGGCCTGGGGCCTTCCTTTGAGTGATGATTGCTCTTGGTCTTTCTTTTACCAGGAGGCTCAGCCATGCTGTTAGAGAGGGCATGGCCTATTCTGATGAAGCCTGAAATGGAGCCTGTGCAGCAGGAAAACAAAATGTCCACCCTGCCTGAGGGTGAGTATGGGTCTCTGTTTGTTTGTCTCCCCCCCCCTTTATTCTGGAGCCATTGGGGGGTGAGTAAGCCCTTCTGTGCCCCAAGTGATTTTGGGGCTTGATGACCCTGGTGGACTCACCCTGCTTGCAGCTCCTCTCCTGCGCTTCAGCCCTGTTCTGGGATAAGTAGGGCGAGCAAACGTTGGGAGGGGGCTGCGCGCCGGCTTTTGCCCCCCCGTTTTTCTCAAGCCAAGCCACCTGCCGGCCTAATAGTCACCAGCTGGCCGGCGGTGCTTCGGGCGGCTTTTTTATAAACTTCGCGCACGTGTGAGCACTCTTCAGAGGCTTTGGGAGCTGCCGGGGGAAGCCTCGCTTCGGGCGGCTTTTTTCCTCTCGCCGCCGGCCATGTTCTTTGAAGCCAGCTGGCTGGCGGTGTCTTGGGTGCCCAGCGAAACGCGCGGGCAATTTGAGCCTGGAGCAGGCAAGGTGGCTCGGAGGCAGGTGGTGGCGGTTTCCACGCGCCCAGCACACGTGCGGGCATAGCGCGGCGAGCGTTTGGAGTTTCGTTCTTCAAACGCCGACAAGGGGCAGCAGGTGGGGAGAGCAGCGGTCCCCCAAAGGAATTCAGGAACGCCCCAGGGGTGCAAGCTACTGGTAGGGGGTAACCCCCCCTCCTTAGCTCTCAATAAGCACCCTGATCGAGCAGGGCCAAAACGGGCCTGGTGAGCCCCTCAGCCACCCCAGCGGGGGGGGGGCAATTTGTAAGGGAGGGGAATCACAAACCTGCTTATTCTGTCTATGGATCCTTGATGAAATTTTTTTGGAGAAATTAAGACCACAACTGTCCTGATGAGGACTGAGTCATTAACTGGGGTAATGGAGGCAGAAGTGCCCCAGTTATGCTAATCATTTTAATTATTCAGACTCAGTCATATCTGATTGGACGAAGTCAAACCCATCCTGGCTGATAGTTCCACCTACTATGGAGAAGCAAAGGTTAACCCCATACTTTCCATGCAACAGGAATACCATTCTTTAAAAAGCTCTGTAAAGGATTGTGTAACTTTTTACAGGCCAAAAGCCATCTTGGTCTATCAGTAGCAGGACAGGAACCACACTTTAAAAAGTAACAATAGAACCTAGCCAAAAACTCAAGTTAATGTCACTTTAAGAGTTATTAAAATTAAATATACAGCAGGTTGTAACTCTGCAGTAGAGAATTCCTTTTAAATATATTTCAGACAGCCATTAAATGTTAATATTGAGGATAATTCATATATGCTATTATATTCTATTAAGATAACACTATAAATTGCAACATTTTAGATTTGTTTTGCAGAAGTGTAAACAACTGATAGATCGTAGCAATAATAACAATGTGTAGTAAGTAGTTTTGCTTGAAATTTTTAAAAGAATTTTGAAAAAAGTTATACATAATATGTATGTTGGAAAAAAGTTATACATAATATGTATGTTGCAAAAAATTTCTCTTGATAGTTCCCAGATGGGAAGTAGTCACCGATGCTGAGAAGAAATAGACATGAAAGCAGCTGCCAGAAGAGGGATCATTTAATTCATGAAGGCAAGAAGAGTAGTGACACAGCTCAAGCATTTCTGGGTTGCAAGCAAACTGGCCTGATAAGTGTATGGATTTTTATACCCATCTTCCCTTTGAGGTTGGTGTGATTGATGAGATTTTGTATGTGCCTTTAGTTAAGGTGATTGCTCTGAATTCTGTCTTCCTGCATTAATGGTTGAATCTTGTTCTTGGGCTTTGTCTTTCTAATTCTGGGGGTTAATTCTGCCAGGAAAGAAGAAAAGGAGAGTCCCAGGTGAGTAGTTTTTAGCCTGATTCCCCTTATCTTAATGGCTCTTCTTAAGTATTTCTATTGTCAGCTGCTAGCAGGGCTGATTTGTGTTTTTCTTTCAGCTGGTGCTTCTTGGTTTTCTTACAGGGGGAAGAACTGGCTTCAGCCTCTTGGCACTGTTTTCTGAAGCTTCTGGTGCTGTGAGGTTCCTGGCACTGTCCTCCTGCGGTACACTTCCCACACCTACAGTCTCCTTAAATGATTCTTGCTGTTGGTTTACTATCAATTTGCTGTAATACATACATTGTAAATGGATTCAGCATACACTCCTGGTTCAATTCCTGCTTCTAGGTTTATTAATGCTAATACTACATTATTAAAGGGCAATTTTTTATTAGTTAAGGCTGTAGTATATGACCTGCAAATCTCCAGAAGACCACTAAATAGCTGGCCAAAGCAGGATGCTAGGATTTGAGTGCCCCCCCCCCCCCAGCCTATTTTAAGCCTAGATCATATAGTCTTGAAAAGTGTTGCTAATTGCTCTACTAGAAAAGTAACATAACAACAAAGTGCTACAAAACTCTTTGCTATAGAAATGCATGGAGTTACAGTAATAAAAACTGAAAAATTATGTTTGGTGAAATTATGACTTGAAAGAGGCCATGTGGGAGAACAAGATGAGACAATGATAGCTGGAAAAAAAAGATGATGAGAGAAAGACATTTCATAATGTGGCAAGAATTTAGAAGATGGAGTCAAATGGAGCAAATAATGTTTAATTGTGAAAGAGACAGAGAAAATGCAAAATAATCATGATAGGAAAATTTTTTGAAAGTGGATGAAGAGCTTCCAGGGGAATAAATGGAATTAACAAGAATATGATGAAATGATTCAGACTGACATTGACTTATTCTGTTTATTTTTGAATCTAACCAAAGCAGAAATATACTCCCAATCCTAAAATATACTACAGTATTTGCAACTGATGATATGCTATACTGGTATCATTTGGGGGAATCCTCATTATTAACTATTTGTTACAAACCTGCTTTATTTCAGATATCTTATATTTAGAATTTATCATGACTGGAATGGCATATTAACTAAATCCATGTAGAGAACTGCAGAAGTTTATGTGTTTGATGTCATTATCTTCCATTCATAAATCTACAGTGTTTCTATCATTCTTTCATCCTTTTTCTTAATATTGAAAATCACTTGAAGGAAAAAAATGGAATAGCTACAGAATGGCTTCTTCATTGATAGCATCTACTTGGAAATTCCTGAAGTAGTATTTATCACTTATTCTCACATGCAATTCTGTGTCTAGCTCCATAGGACTCATGCTTTTTCATACAGTGAAAAAACCTCTACCTTTATCATATGAGGAGAATGTGTATAGAATGGAGGAAACACTGCAGATCATCACATATTAGTAGGAGCAGAGAATACATGTAATTTATGTCTTGTGCATTCAGATCCTATACAAGTAAATGAGACTAGTGAGTACCCTTGTAATCCTCATCCCACCCTGCATTCAGCATGCCAAATTAACAAACTTTTCTATATTATTCTACCTTTAATACTTTGGCCTGCTGCTTAGCTTGATAATGCATGCATAATATAATATGGCAATTGGTTGTTATCATCATGAAATACAGTATATAATAACAAATAATGCTTGCTAAACAATTTAACATCCACTTTTACAATGAAAAAAAAAACTCAAAAGACTCTGAAACTTTGAAACAGCAAAGGAAAAGTTATTGTGGAGAAATAAGAAAAATATATTAAGGGTTGTACATCCAATTCTTGTCATGAAATACTCTTGGATTTTTAAACAATCTGAATCCATGCGACTGTGACACATAATACCACATTGTCCAATTTATTATTACTGGCTTTAGATGGTTTTTTATCCAAATGATTACCTCATCCAAGTTAGAATATGTGATAAAAACAAGCAGTATGATGAGTGCCATCAAGCAATTACCCAGTTTTTATTTTTGCAGGAAATTAAACCCCTTTTAACACATGTCCTCAGTCATTGTGCCATCTTTCTTCCACTCAAGACTGACTTAGTTCTGATACCACATTAAGGCAGAACTTAGTATACAATGTCCAGCACTTCAGTTCTGATCCAAAAAAGCGTTGTACACATTTTATTAAATCTAGTGATGCTCACAAAAGAATTCCTTAAATATGGTATGCAATCCATCCATAGAAATGTACTTAAACACTCTTGAATTCTTTAGTGTATTTGCTAATGATAATAAGATGTGAGTAATTCGGACTGAACTCGGAAAACAACAGTACATCAGACTGTGTTGTTAAACTTTTGCTATGTCATTGCCTTAGCTCGGACTGTCGGGGATAGGGAAAGAGATAGCAGAGACCGGGGATGGGGCTTAAAGCAGATAACAGATACAACAGATATTTATAACATCACCATAGTCGGAGGGAGAAGGAGATCAGACGGGAGCAGAGGGCCAGATCGAGTTAGGGGAGCACGCGACCGTTGGGTCAAAACGGTCCCATGCTCCGGCCCTCAAGTACATTGCTCATCCCGGGGGTCAGGTGGTCAGTGTTCACAGGACCCTGGGATACGGTTGATGCTGTGCAACGCCAGATCCATCGTGAATAAGGCCCCCCTGATTCGAGACCTTATTACAGAGGGAGGGATGGACCTGGCGGCAATAACAGAAACCTGGTTGGGGTCAGAGGGCGGGGTCCCACTGACCGAGATTTCTCCACCAGGTTTCCATGCATTCCATCAACCCAGATCCCAGGGAAGGGGTGGAGGGGTGGCGGTAGTTGTTAGGGATGCGCTGGGACCGAGGGAGATCGCCGTTCCGCAGACGGCTGGTTGTGAAACCCTCTTAGTGAAGTGGGGCCATGGGGTTCAGTTGGGCCTGCTAGTCACGTACCTGGCTCCCTGCCACGTGGCATCAGCCCTACCCGAACTTCTCGGAGTTATTGCGGCGGTGGCGGTTGATGTCCCCAGACTGATAGTCATGGGTGACTTCAACCTGCCATCCGCAGGCGAGACCTCCGAGGTAGTTAGGGAGTTCATGGCCTCCATGACGGCCATGGACCTGACCCAGGTAATTAGTGGTCCCACTCACATAGGGGGTAACACGCTGGACCTGATTTTTGTCTCGGGACGGTGGTTGAGTGATCAGGTTTTAGGGGATGTAGTCAAGGAACCCTTGTCATGGTCCGATCACTCTCTCCTTCGCCTAGCCTTCCATACCGCCACATCCCACCGCAGGGAGGCGGGACCAATGCGTTGGTACCGCCCCAGGCGCCTAATGGATCCTGATGGTTTCCAAAGGGAGCTTGGGCCAATTCCTGAGTCACTGACACACGCCTCGGCTGGAGATCTGGTGGCCGCTTGGGAAAGTTCGGCTACTGGTGCTCTAGACCGAGTCGTGCCTTTGCGGCCTCTGATCCGGCGTGAATTCCACCAGGCTCCCTGGTTCACCGAGGAGCTGAGGCGGATGAAGCGCCGGAAAAGACGCCTAGAGAGCTGTTGGAGGGCCAGTCGTGCCGCTTCCGACCGAGCACAGGTAAGA
>JANHGD010005363.1:33739-44340 GCA_027560375.1 Imantodes cenchoa | reverse complement strand
CTATATTTTAACTGAAAAAGTAGGGGGTCGTCTAATACGCCCAGTCGTCTTATACGCCGGAATATACGGTAGGTAATCCATTTCATTTAGTGACCATTCAAAGTTACAACAGCACTGAACAAAGTGACTTATGACTGTTTTTCACATTTTATAACCATTGCACCATCCCCATGGTCATGTAATTTTTCACATACGTTTGATCACCCCCATGATTATGTGATCAAAATTCAGACACTTGGCAACCGATTCATATTTATGACAGTTGCAGTGTTCCAGGGTCATGTGATCACCTTTTGTGACCTTCTAACAAGCAAAATCATTAGGGAAGCCAACTTCACTTAAAAAACTTGTTACTATCATAACAACTGCAATGATTCACTTCACAACTATGGCAAGAAAGATTGTAAAATGTGGCAAAATTCACTTATAAAAGGTCTTGTTTAGCAACAGAAATTTTTGGCTCAATTGAGATCGTACGTCAAGGACTACCTGCATTAAATAATATTTTTGCACTTTGCTGTATGTATTTATAAATTATGATTGATCAAATCAACAGCAACATGTATTGTATAGTTATTCCTCAGTGATACTGTAAGATTGGAGGAGGTTTTTTTTAACGGTGACAGTAAGTGCAATCTAAATAACAGATTTAGAAGTCTGAGAGTTCTTTAAACTAGATTTTAAGAAAAAGAAAAGTACAGTTAATGTTGGGTGATTAAAATTGGAACAGATTAATAAAGACAAATTCATAGATAGCATATGTTTTGAAATTATTGTACTTTCAGGGTTGTTCTTTCAGAGTTCCTTTAAGAAATTAAATTGAGCTTTTTTTGATGTTTGATGTTTGATTTTTTTAATAAAATAAAACTTAATGTATTTGATAATGTTGTGAATTCACACAACTTTTCTAATAACTCAATCTACTTCATTTACAGGAAGTATCCATCAAAGCTTGCTTGCTTCAACAGACAAAAAAATTAATGGGCAAAATTACAGTTTTTAGGTAGGTAGATATTTTCCTAGTGTGTGTTAGGTGATTCTTTTAGGAAGATTTTTAAGTGGTTAATAAAGTGTTTCTTTGCTAAACATTTGAAGAAGTTTAGGAATAATAAGATAAATTCGTTGTATATTTATTTGTTTGTTTAATATATGTATGGTTGAAAAAATGAGGTCCAAATAGGACTATAGCTCCTGAAATAGATTTAATGTTAAGGCTATAGTACTAAAAAATAACTCTTTAAACTACATTGGCAATATTTTATTTGCTGCTGTTTGCATTCTAAGGGAATCATATATGGCAATTAATTGTAATATTTATAATAGTTTTAATTCTTACTGCATTATTTGCACAGTATGTTGAAAGACTTAACCTTTCCCAAATGCCCATTTTTCAAGATAATGAATATTCATCCTATTTATTTTAATCTTTACATTTAATTGTCTAGTCATATTTGCTAAAATTGATAGGTTGATGATTCCTTTACTGCAGTGGAGTTGATAATGGTGAAATCAGTATCAATTTTTTTTTAAGTCTTCCCTCCCCTATATATTTTGTTCAGCAGAACAGCAACTTCATATTGTACATCATAGTTAGTCAGGGAAGAGTGACTGGGAATGGAAATTAACATTCCGGTCTTGCAATACTAGTTTTTCTTCTCTAATTGGAAATATAGAAATGGATACTTTCCCCAGGTTAATCATGAGCGAACTTTATTTAACCTGGATGCTTATCTATAACTTTGGAGAGTATCGTGATGTATAAACAATTTTTCCTCCAAAGCAGTCCAGACTTGACAGCATTTTCCAGCAATATCCTGGCTGCTTACAGTAGTTGTATCACATACTTTATGTACCGTTTCCCCCAAAATAAGACATTTCCTGATAATAAGCCCAATCCAGCTTTTGCATGGCAATAAGGCCTAGGGCTTATTTCAGGGTTCAGAAAAATATAAGACAGGTTCTTATTTTCAGGGAAACATGGTAGTACCTTGAAAGAAGCATTGGCTTTGGTTGGCAAATCCAATGATAGAGAAGCTACTTCCAAAGTGATTGTTTTTACTGGACCTTTAATTATTGCCTTAGCTAAACTGGAGAAATATGGAGAAAGAAGATCTTGCATCTGGTCTCTATTGGATGTGTCATTTCATAATTTTCTTGTCAGGCTGTCTTATGGTCTGCTTGCTATTTGATAAATCTATCTTTGTAACTGTAGATTTGAGGGTTTACCTGGTATCTTACCAACACTTGAAGATTCTTCTAGCCATAGCCACCTGGATATTTAAGGCAGTAGCATCCTAGGCCTGAAACCTGGGGAAGGGAATTATGATCATCCATGTTGGCTCTTTCAACCGGTCTAGGTCTCTAATCTGGATAAATATCAATTTGGAATTATGTAATTTGGTTGTATGCATTTACTATATTATTTGGGCAGCACTAATTTAAGAGCAATGTCTGGCAATTAAAGATATTTCCACTATAGCAAATGAAAACAATAAAATAATTAAATAAACTAGTACTGTATTACTATTGTCGCATGATTGTGACAGTCTTTCTCCACCAGCACATTTCAGTCTAGATTAATTCGTTCTCCAGTGTGCTGAGCCATAATCCAAAGAATGGGTTAACTCTGCTTTTCTGCCCAGAGACTGAGTCCTTTAAAACTTTGCAGCCACACCTCTCTTGACTGTTCCCCAGTTTTGACTCAGTCTAAGCCCAATAGAGATGTGTTTAAGAAGAGCGCTTCAGAGCAAAAGGGCAGAGTTAAATTCTTTGGATTCTCAGTGGTTTTTTATCAGTGATGAGGTTTTTGGTCGAGCAATACAGCTGCCGCAATCAGCTGTTTGGCGCAAGAGTGACACAGATTTAGCAACAAATCAGCTGCCTTTTGGTGAACAGCGTGGTTTTCGGGTGAGCGTTATAGCCGCTTAGGCAATCAGCTGGTCAGCAGGAGAATGGAGCAGCTCCCATCAGATGTTTTTCGGCAAACGGAGTGGCTTTTGAGTGAGTGATACTGCCGCCACAATCAGCTGTTTTTGAGAAAATGAACTGCCCCAACAAGTCAGCTGGCTACCCCATTTGATCGGCGCAGCTGCTGCAATGGTCTGGCTGGCTTCTCATTTGATCGGCAAAGCCGCCACAATGACTAAGCTCCAACCAGCCTAGCCATAGAGCAACGTGACTGGCATCTTTATTCTGCCCAGCGCCCCTGCTATCTTCCAGCTCATTCAAACAGAGCCAACGTTTGGCGCGCTTTTCAGCCTCCCTAGCAGGGGACTGGAAAGTTTCCAGTACAGCAGCAGAAACAAAGGATGGAGGATACTGCTGCCTCAGAGAACCATGAGGTAGCTCATGTGAGTGGGGAAGAGAGGGGGCTCCCGGTATAGTCCCATATTAAGCAGAAATATCCCTCAGCATCAAGAGCGGGCAGTGGAAGCCTTGCATCCAGAAAAGCCTCTAAGGCTGAGGAAAGAAATGCCCAGAGATGCCAAAAAGCTCTGGAGAAAGAGATCTCCAAGGCTGAGAGGCAAGCTGAGTGACAAAGACAGACAGATCTAACCAGGGGAGATTCCATCACTTCCCATTCATTGCCTGATTCAATCAGGAAACAAGAGACACTGAGCTCCCAGAGGGCGCCAGAGAACAATCTCCACAGCTACCTTTTATAAGAGGCAGCAAGGAGGATCCCTTTGCACCACAGTCAAACAGACTGCCAGCAGAGAGTCATTAACAGCCTATTTTAAAGCAGAGGCAATCTGTCTCAGAGGCAACATTCACCCCACAGTGCTGGCGCTCCGCCCAGGGGAGAACCAAGGACCGGAGATTTCTGAGCAAATGAAACTCCTTAGTTCCATAATGCAGGGGATCGCTACAGCATTACAGCAAGGAAACCAAGCTGATTCTGTGGCATCAGACGCATCCCTAGAACACAGTCAACACCTGACATCTCAGGTTCATGCAGACTTGGCGAACCTTAGGGAACCTCACTCTCCACTTCATCCCTACAAAGTAAGGATTGGCTTTCAGGAGAGGAAGACCAGAGAGAGCTAATACTCTCAGAGGATGAAGGATTAGTTCCTGACCCACCAGCTTTTACAGGGCTTTTTCGCCCAGCCCTCTTTAAATCCATCCTGTTTAAAGCCAAGACCACATCCCACATGAGAACTGAGCCAAGTACATCAGAGCCAGCATTGGACTTTCCAGACCCAAATTACCTCCTCTTTACAGAGCCAACAGTGGAGAGTGAAGAGATCCCTTCACCTCAATTGTCCCATGATGTGGTCCGGAGGCAATGGGTTCACCCAGGAACCTACACCAACCCAAGTGGGAATGACAATGTAGCTCCAGAATTCGCTGAGGAGCTACAATTATCAATGGTAGACAGACCTGTGGCAGCCTGTGGCAGATGCTCTGAAAACAGAGGATAGAAGAGCTGAACTGACACGTTGCAGGGCCCATCAGGCAGCAGCCTTGGGCAGTAAAGGCAACAACTACCGCTTCCTTCTTCAATAGCTCTTCTTCCTTGCTCTGGCTTCGCCAGATACAAATGAGAGCTTCACTTGATAATCACCAGGACATCAACAAGTTGATAGCGGTGACGGAATTTTCAGCTGATGCTACCCTAGATGCAGCCAAATTCGTTTCCAGAGCTATTGCATCGTCGATAATGGCCTGCCATCTGCTGTGGCTTCGCCACTGGCAGGTGGACAGAAAATACAAATGGAGGTTAGCCTCTGCACCCTTCAAGGGAGGCAGGATGTTTGGAGAGGCCATGGAGCCCATGTTGGTGGAAACCAAAGACAGGAGAAAGATTTTGCCTTCCCTATACAGGTGAGTGGAACAACGCCCCTCGCCTTATTTTCGCAAGCCTTCCTTTTGGCCAAGAGACACAGGATTGGGCTACTCCAGGAGGACGTACCCCCCACAGAGTTGATCGCCAGACGGATAGAACCGGATTTCAGGCTAGAAACAGACAATGATTCCAGAACAAGAAACCATTTCGTGGCTCTGAAGGTCAACTGTTCTGTTGCTACAAGTGACCACAGGTCCAACCCTCCCACTGATGGGCGCCTATGGCTATTCACAAATCAATGGGAGGCAACTATGACAGACACCTGGGTCCTAAACACAGTGAGACTAGGCCTCATGCTTGAATTTCTCTCCACACCCCTGAAGATTCTTCATACGTTGCCCCATACCAAGAAACAACACAAAAAGGGGTCTCATGGAGGCCACAATCCAACACCTATTGGACATTTAGGCTATCCAGCCAGTTCCAGCAGACCAACAGGCAGGGATTCTACTCCATTCTATTCATAGTCCCAAAGTCCTTGGGAGGGTGGAGAGCAATTCTGGACCTAAAAAAGGTTAAACGACCATCTGATCTACAAGAAGTTCAAAATGCAGTCTTTCCAGTCCATCCTGGATAGCATCTGCGAGGGCAACTTCTTAACATCTATAGATCTGACGGAGGCATACCTCCACATACTTATTCTATTGTCCCATCGTCGGTTCCTCCGGTTCTACTATGCAGGATGGCATTATCAGTACAGAGTCCTACCATTCAGTCTGTCTTCAGCAGCCAGGGTTTTCACCAAAATACTGGCAGCCCACCTCAGGGTGATACCAATCTGCGCCCAGTGTTACCTGGGCAACATCTTAGTCCAGTCCTCCTCACACTTTTGGGCGGCAGAGGGCCTGCAAATCACAATCTGGGTCCTTCAGGATCACGGATTTTCCATCAATTATGAGAAGAGTCACCTGACTCCTTCCACCCATTTACCACACTTGGGGGCAGTCATAGACATCTCATTATGCGAGGTCTACTTATCGCAGGAGCATCAAGACAGCATAAAAGCATTGGCAAACCGGATCCAAATGTTCCGGTCAGTTCCACTGGTCCTCCTTTCACAGCTCCTGGTCAAGATGGTATCTTGCATCATAATCATTCCATGGGCACATCTACACACCAGGGCCTTGCTGTGGTTCCTCCTACCCTACCAAAGGTCTGGCAAGAGCAACTCACCCACCAAGGTTTGGGTCCCACACAAAGTACTCCAGTCCTTCCAGTGGTGGACGTCCCAGCCATGACAAAGAGATGTGACTTCAGGGAGTCCATCTGCCTGACTAGCATCACAGACACCAGCCTCTTCAGCTGGGGCACTCACTTTCAATCACAGATGGCACAGAGACAGTGGTCACAGGACGATCCGACGAACAACATCAACTGGTTGGAGCTCAGGGCAGTCGATCTGACCCTCCTATCGTTCCAGGATAAGATCTCTGGCCATCACATTCTCATTCTGACAGACAACATAACCACCAAGGCCCACATCAATCATCAAGGGGGCACCCACTCCAGACTCTTAATGCGAGAGGCAGAGAAATTGGGTCTTTGGGCAGAGAAGCATCTTCTCTCCATCAGAGTGGAATGCATCTCTGGGACAAAGAATGTACAGGCGGATTGGCTCAGCAGGACCACAGTTCGAGTGGCGCCTGCATCCAGACCAGTTCAGGGAGCTGTCAGAACAGTTCGGGACTCTGGTCCTGGACCCATTCACTACCCCATTAAACAGTCACTTGCCGAGGTTTAACTCCAGGTTTGCAACACCAGGGGTGGAGGGGACCAATGCACTCCGCACTCCGTGGCCTCGAGGTCTCTTATATGCCTTTCCCCTTCTTCCCCTGATCCCAGGGGTAATCAGGAAGGTGTTGTGGGAGAAGGCAGATGTATTGTTCCTGGCCCCACACTGGCCCAGATGACTGTGGTTTGCAGATCTGGTCAGTCTGTCCATATCCAGGCCATGGAGGATTCTTCAGGACAGAATATCCCTCACTCAGGGGGTTCTAGTCCACCCAGAACCACAATGGCTTCAACTGAACATATGGAATTTGAGCGGAGGGTTCTGAGACAGGGCAACTTCTCTATCAGGGTGATCAGGACTATCCAGGCCTGTAGGAGGCCATCAACCAACAGAACCTATGGCTCGACTTGGAAGACCTTCGATAGCTGGTGCTCCAAGGGCAACGTTAATCCCATCTCTGTATCCAAGGCCCAGATCCTGAAATTCCTTCAGGACAGGCTGGACAGGGGCTTATCCCCCAACACCATACGCAGACAGGTGGCAGCTCTGTTGTTGGTGCGGTCATGTGGGGATTTGGAGTCCCTGACACATCACCCCATTGTACGCAACTTCATTAAGGGAGTAACCAACTTAAAGCGTCTGGTGGTACACAAGTATCCCACCTGGGACTTGCCCAAGATCCTGCAGGTGCTCTCCTTGACTCCCTTCGAGCCGTTACGGATGGCCAGCCTGTGTTTTCTCACCTGCAAGGTAGCCTTCCTTGTGGCTATTACCTTGGCTAGACGAATTTTGGAGCTGGCGGCCCTCTCCATAAGGAGGGACCTGTGTATTCCATTCAAACAGGGTGGTTCTGCAGCTGGATTCCTCCTTTCTCCCAAAGTTAAGTCCTTGTTCCACAGGGCACAGGAAATCATTTTACCAGGCTTCTGTCTGGTCCCGACTCATGCCCTGGAAAAGAAGTGGCATACATTGGATGTCAGGAGAGCCCTCCACATCTACATCGAAAGAACAGCTCCTTTCAGGAAAACAGAGTCTCTATTGTGTCATTCCAGCCTTCTGCACTGGGTAACAGTGGATAAGGGCATGCGTCACCAAAGCATATGAGCTTCATGCTCTTCCATTGCCCCGGCAAGTGACGGCCCACTCTACCAGGAGCGCAGCCACTATGGCATCATGGGCAACACAGGCCTCTGTCGAGGAAGTCTGTAGGGCAGCGACTTAGTCCTCACCGTCCCCATTCATCAGACACTACAAGTTGAACATCTTCGTTTCGGCTGAAGCAGCCTTCGGCAGACTGGTTCTCCAAAAGGTACGCTCAGACCTGGAGACTCAGGACTAGACCGCGGCCCATCCTTAGGACAAACTGCTTTGGTATGTCCCATTCTAAATTTTTCTCTAGAATGAGAGATTTTCCATTGAACAGAGTATATATAAATGCACTTTGGATATTGAAGGAAATGGAAATAGAATTGTGGTTTAAAAAATCATAAATCCCAGTGAGCAAGAATTGTGATTATCTATTGAGATTACACTGTTTAAGTAACTAAAGTGAAAAAAATGTTCTCATGAAACTTAGAAAACTAGTAAAGATCAAAGCACTTTAGTTTCCATATTTGATCAAGGAAAAGACTACTTCCTTCTTTCCTTGGCAGGACAGTATTTAAAGCATGGATTCAGTGGTGTCAGTATTTTTCAAAGCATTTGTACTACTAATTACATGTAAAAGTAATTAGGATGCCTAGGTGAGTTTCATACTGTTGAGTGGCTCACATTATAAGCTGAGAAGCAATGAATGGAAACTAATCAGGGAGAGAAGCAACCTAGGACTAAGGAGAATTTTTCTGATAGTTAGAACAATTAATCAGTGGAACAACTTGTCTCCAGACGTTGTGAATGCTCCAACACTGGAAGTTTTAAAGAAGAGATTGGACAACGATTTGTCTGAAATAGTATAGGGTTATCTGCCTAAGCAGAGGTTTGGACTTGAAGACCTCCAAGGTCCCTTCCAACTCTGTTATTCTATTCTATTTATGTGAGTACCTTCCTAATAGTATATTACTAATTTCAGAAGCTGCCTTTAAAGGTATTGATTCTTAGTGTAATTAGGACAAAAGTGCTTATATTTACTTTTTAATTTTATTTATTTGGAATACTTGTAAGCCAAATGTGGTCAGTCACAGTTCATAAAAAAAAGAATAAAATTCTGTAATATACACAACTAATTAAAAACAATCAAGTAGTACAGAGAGGCATTTCAGGGGCAAAAACCTGCTAAATCCCAAGTGCATGGGTAAAAAGCTTAATTTCATCTAGAATAGTATGTTACTGTTCAAAAAAGGAATTTCAAGGCCAGAGTAGCAGAACAAAAGAGTGACATATTTCTTTCAACTGTGAGACATAGTTTATCTTCAAGTAAACTGTTAAAGGCCTTAAAAATCACTGCTAGAACTATCAAACAGTAATAGAGGTTTTTAAGACAAGTGCTATATGATTTCTGAAGAGTGTTCTAGAAATAGATTCACAGCTGTATTCTGTATTTCTTGCAATTTTCAAATAATTTTCAAGGACAAACTTAGGTAGAATGTCTTACAAGAATCCAAAATGTTACTAAAGACTACCATGGAAAGATCATCCCTGTCAAGGGAAGCTTGCTGACTGCATTCCAGACAATGTATGTCATCTAGACCTTGAGTAATAAAGATACATTCAGAAATTTATCCAGTCTGTACTCTTATTCCTTCAGAGAGATAGCATCCTTGTTCAGAGACAAAGGCCTTTCGATTTTCTAGACCCATAAACTACAAGTTCACAATGCGTCTACCATTTTAGGATTCAGCTTCATTTTATTAACCACCTAATCATACAACTATTGTCTAATTTTATCATTTGCAGAGATTAATTGTTATTTGTCTACCTGTACTATAAAAGAGAATCTAATCTGCAGTACATTTTGATCAATTAAAGAGACAACTGTTGCATCATCTCTGCGGTCGTGTGATTGCACTTTAGGCACTTAGCAACTGGCTCTCATTTAATGACTGGTTGCAACACTCTGCAGACATGCAATCGTAATTTATGACCTTTTTTGCCGACTTCTAGCATAAAAACCCCATTCGAATTTGCTTAATGACTGTGCAAGTCACTTAACACCTCAGTGATTTGCTTAACGAACACTATAAATCTGGCCCACAGGGCTGGCCTGGAAATAGCAAAGGATGGGCCTATGGTGCCTCTGGCAGCCAAAATGGGGAGCATCCGTGCCCCGTTTTGGCCAGCAGGGTGCTGCAGGAGGCATCTGTCCCGTCTTTCCCCCCACCTCGGCCAGCCCACAGAGGAGAACTACAATGCTGATCTGGCCCTCAAGAAAATCCAGTTTGATACCCCTGATATGGACCAGTACATGAGCAATCTCAGAAGAGCATTGGGAACAACACTGGAGGCAGCATCTTTGTTTATAGATAGAGCAGTTGCCCAAGATTCAAGATCTAGACACACCAATCTGAGCACATCCTGGACTGACTACAGGAAAGCCTACAACTCAATGCCATACACATGGATAGACATGCAATCGTAATTTATGACCTTTTTTGCTGACTTCTAGCATAAAACCCCCCATTAGGGAAGTTGGATTTGCTTAATGACTGTGCAAGTCACTTAACACTTCAGTGATTTGCTTAACGAACACTATAAAATGGTTGGCAAATAGGGTTTAACTCTACTTATGATTGCTACAACTTATGATGGAAATCTGGGTCCAAATTGTAATTCTAAGTCAAGGACTATCTATAAATAAGTTATATATCTTTTAAAAAACTGCCCTAAGCATCCAGTGATCCCATTTAAAGGAAATTAGTTGCATAGCCACATTTAGAGTTAGTATCATTGCACTTGTACAGAGCAACTCCAACACCAATATATTAATCAAATTAGGAAACTATATAGCAATAGCAATAGCACTTAGACTTATATACCGCTTCACAGTGCTTTATGGCCCTCTCTAAGCAGTTTACAGTGTCAGCA
>JANHGD010005362.1:55255-67436 GCA_027560375.1 Imantodes cenchoa | reverse complement strand
TCTCGTGCGCGAGATTTCGGTGATTTATTTTGCTTTCGCGGATGCGCAGCAGCAAAAATGAGCCGAAATCTCGTTCAGCCAAGCATGCTCACGCGAGATTTCAGCTTCTGCACATGCGCAGAAGCCAATTTTTTTTTTAAAATGGCAGCTGTGACGAGTGGCCTGGTGCCAGTGGCTCCGGAGCCATTCGTCATTTTAGTGGTGCTACCCACACAGCAGTGTGGCCTGTGTGGGTAGCAACCCGCCACTGCTCCCTACCAAACATTCTATGGTTTATTGCCTCTTCGTTCTCTGCAATGCAGCCCCTCCTCCTGGGAATTCAGATTCTGTTTCACAACATCAGACTAAACCACCTGCTTAAACTTGTCCACCTTTGCCCTATCACATATTAAGGATAAGATTCCCCCCCCCCCACTTCTACCAGTGGATGACATTCCATAGCAGGAGAAACAACGCCAAATTAATCCAATAATTACTTTTCTTAAAACATTTAAGAACTTGCCAGCCTTGTTACTGAGGCAGAAAAGAGATCAATTGTTAGAGCGGCAAATGTTATGCTGATATACTTTTGATGCTCGCTGAAGTACTTGTGGATTGCACTTGAATGCAGTTGTCTGGCTAAACCCTTCATCATACTAGTAGGACTTATTTTCTCCCCTTTATGGAAAATAGGCTACTGCTAAATAGTTTGAAGCAAGCTCTGATAACAAGCACAATCCAGATACCTCTGACAAAAATCATTCAGAGCTCATACAGTATGAAAGTAGCTATTGTATTAGAGGTAGTCTGGCTAGGAATTATCCAAACTGAAATCAGTGATTTCAAAGGTTGGGTGGAGAAGAAATAACTGAGCAATCTTTGAAAACGTTTGTGTTCACACTTACAAATACTACATTACTGCTCTTCTGAATCATACCAGTTCAAACTGCAGATCCATTATTTGTGCCTACTAAAAGAAAGAAAAAAATGGTGATTTCTTCAATTTCATTTTTATTTTCTTATTTTTCTAACAGTAATGTTTATTTCTGCCTATTGTTTACAAAGTTGTGGGGGGGGGGGAATCATTCAAGAATCTTTGTGCATATCTACAACCATACTTCCAATATTCATACTTATGTATGTATCGTTCCTAGTAGATTTGTTCTTTTGCAAACTGTTTTTTATCATAAGAAAATGCATTTTTGGAACATGCATGTACAGATATTTTTCTATACATATTTCCAAATAAATTGGTTTAGTTGCATATTTTCTTAATTGTAATTTGCAATGCAACATTCAGATATGTGGATTTTGATTTTTACCAGTGGCCAAACGAATATATTTGTGGAGCTTTTTGAATGGTCTTTTATCTCTTTATTTCCACTGCAATTACAGTTTCCGGCTGTAGACAAACAACTTTATTTTGTAACTTGCATAGAACCAAATTTAAGAAGAAACAACTCTACTTTACTACATGCTTTAAAACAATAATTATGCAGATTTACAACCTAATGATATACATACAGGAGTGGGTTCCTACCAGTGCGGTCCAGTGAGCCCACACCGGTAGCAACCTGCTGGTGACATCACCCATCGCGCTCCAGTTGGTTGCCAGTCCCTGGGTGCCGCCATCTTTTTAAAAACACTTTTAAATTTTTTTTAAAAAAATTTATACTGCACACACACTGCCTTCCTGCAAGCTTTCCAAAGAGGAAAGAGTTGAGTCCCTTCTTGTCTCGTTTCGTTTGATGAACAGTGTGTTTGCTTGGGAGGGAAGGGGACTGCGTGTGGCTTACCCCAAACTCTCTAGGCACATACTGTGGCTGATGGGTCTAATGCGCATGCGCTCTTTGCAAAGGAAGGGAGGTGGAGAAGGACAGAAGGCGAGAGGAGAAAAGAGTTGAGTCCCTTCTTGTCTTGTCTTGTCTCATCTTGAACAGATCGGAGGGTAGACGATGCATTTTCCCCTTAGAACTGGGACATTTCTGCTGATTCCTTGCAATAATGCCTTTTGCTAAACGCTGGGCTGGCCACACCCACCCAGTCACATGACTGGCAAGCCACGCCCACAAAATAAGTCACACCCACAGAGTGGTAGTAAAAAATTTAGGAACCCGCCCCTGCAACAGGCCTACCAGAAATCCGGAGACTTCAGTGAGCTCTGCGCGCATGCGTGGGGGAAGGCATTGCATTATGGGTGTGGCACGCATGTGCGCACTATCATGCACACATGGGGCCTTTTGGCACCTGAGCAAAAAAAAAAGGTTCACCATCACTGGCATCGGGTATTCACCAGTATGACTCAAACACTCTTGCAGCCTTGACTTTAAGAACTACTTTAAGAACTCTCCAATGTTACGGAATTGTGGGATGGCAGAATCCAGAGCTATGTCCTGGCCCCTCACCGTTAGTTTCATTAAATTAATCTTCCAGTTCCTGCTCTTGCTCTGAAGCAGACATATCTCACCTGAAATGTTCACAATTGTAGTTTCCTTCACACACATAGGTGATCTTTCTTTCATGCAATTCGATGTAGAATATGCAGGAACTCCCAATAGTTGTTCATCCAGGCATGGTCCAAACCCATCCGTGCTTAATGTCAGGAAGTGGAGGAAAAGTTAGAAAGAATGGAATAAAACTGGTGATTCCTGAAGGCCATCTTCAGCCCTGGAAACTGACTAACTCCAGGCCAGTCATAATCTCTCAGGCTAACACAAGGAGGAAAGGTGGGATATAAATCTAACAAATACGTAAATAAAATTTGAAATGGTTGCTGCTCATTTAATTAAATTAACCTGTTTCCACAGGTGTGTTTATGGGTGTGCATTAGGTGTGCATTATAATATCCTACAATATTTATTTATTTATTTGTTGCATTTATAGGCTGCCCAACTCCCAGAGGACTCTGGGCGGCTTCCAACAATGGGAAAGACAATACAAAAAGAATACATATACAATACATATTCCCTATGTTAATGTGTTTGAGGGTAACTTTAAAATTGAAGTCTTAAAAATGACCAATCAATTCTATATTTTTGTATCTAGTACCTCTTATTTCAAGAAAATATGAATACATGTTTGATGTATAGAGACGCAGCAGCATTGAGATGATCTATGGAAATTAACAGTGCATTTCTTTGAATGCTTCAAAGCTCCTATAAGAGTTCCCATAGTTTTATAAAGTCATGGGGACTAGAGCCTTTAGTATTCATAATAACAAGCAGCAACACTTGCAAGATGTTGATGCTATTATTGGGAAGGCTCTACTTTATGCTATAATTTCACCAGAAGTCTTATTTTCTACCTTTTTCCACTGAATCAACACGGTCCAAATGTGGAAGTGGTAAAGCGGTTTGTCATTTCGAAGAAACTGAATCACTAAATGGGAACATGGAACATTTAAACTGACCACTTCTACATTTAGTTTGGGCTAAAAAAGCAATAGTGGATGAAACATAATTCCAAATGGAATAAATACAAAGACTGAAATTTGAACATGCTTATGGTTATCGTATTTAAATGTTACCATCTACTTTGAGCATGGAATATTTTTTTAAAATGTTATCTACATAAAAATAAAAATGCAGGAACAGAATTTGTAAGGAAATCATGCCCATAAGAAACATAGTTGGATTATACCACCATTTACAACAGGGGTGTCAAACTCGATTTCATTGAGGGTTGCATCAGTGTTATGTTTGACCTCAGGGGGTCTGGGTGGAAGTGATCAGCGTAGGCACAACGGGGGTGGGAGTGGCTAGCTCGACATCACTCGTATCGGAGGGCACCTGTGGTGGCCAGGTAATAAGGTAGGATTTCCCTCAGACCCGTCCTTCCTCTCATTATAATCTTTCTTCCTTCCTTCCCTCCATATCGTATTTTTGGAGTATAAGACGCACCTTTTTCCTCCCTAAAAGAGGCTGAAAATTTGGGTGCATCTTATACTCCGAATGTAGCTTTTTCAAAGCCTTTTCCCCGAGCTAGTGATCTTCCTAGCTTACTACTCCCTCCAAAGAAGTTTTTTCCCAGCCCTAAGTCTTTGCAGGCTTGTTTTCATTCCTACTCCCTGTGAAAAAGATTTTTTCAGCCCTAACGAGGTGCTAACAATCTTCCCAGCTTGCAGCATTTTTTATTCCTACTCTCCAAAGTAGTTTTTTCCAGCCCTAAGTCTTTACAGGCTTGTTTTCATTCCTACTCCATTCAAAGAAGATTTTTTTCAGACCTAACCAGGGGATAAAAGAATGTGCTGAAGCTGAACAGACTAAGGACACTAGCTAGATGAATACCTGGTAGGTAGATTTCCCCCCCCTATTTTCCTCCCCCAAAACTAAGATGCGTCTTATACTCTGGTGCGTTTTATACGCCAAAAAATATGGTATGTATCCTTTTTGGGGAGTCTACTTTGTTTGAAGAAAGTAAGTTCAGAACTAATTCTTTGTAAGTTTTGTTGATAATTTTAATTTTACATATTATTGTATATAATGTATTGTGAGATTACAAAATGTTTTAATGAAATGCATTCACATTTACCACACGAGAGAGATTTAATTTATGCTAGTTGTTGCATATGATGTACACAAAATGGCATATATATCTGTTGCTTAAACTTTTACTGAATATCCTGTTTATTTATATGAAGAATCAGATACTAACTTAAATAGATATTAGTAGAAGTCTAATATGTTCGATTCGTAGATAATACATTTTTTTGTGTTAGTTCTTTGGACGTTATGGAATGTGATACCGTATTATCTGAAAATTAAATAAAATGTGGATACTTTTACAATAACCAAATGTCATCTTGCATATCTGTAAACTACTGTAGAATGAAATAGCAATAGATATCAGTGGGTGGAAAATGTAATGTCCTACTTCCTCACGTGGCTCATGTGAGAATAAAATTACAAGCAATACATCTTTGATTCTGTGAATGGGTTATGTTATTCAAAAGACATAGGACTAATTATTGGGACTATAGGACTGCAACTTGTGTTTGAATCCAACCAATGTTAAATATTACCTTTAATCTCTAAATGTTTTAGAATCTAACACTAAACATTGCCTTCTCCAAAACAAATTGTCTTCAACTTATAACCGGTCACTTAGTGTTATCACCTACCAAGAAAAAGAAAGTTATGACCCAGTTCCAAAGTTCTGACAGTTGCCTCCCCCCACCAGGTGCTCAGCAAATGGCCACATTTAGAGTCATCTTTAGTGTCTTGTAGTCACATGACTGCATTTTATGACAGTTTTGCTGAAAAACCGGAAGTTTCTTTCAGTTTTCAGCAAAACTGTGGCATAGCAAATAATGAAACTAGAAGAGTGTGAGTTCTAGCCCTGCCTTAGGCACAAAGCCATCTGAGTGGCTTTGGGCCAGTCACTAGCTCTCAGGCCTAGGAAGGAGACAATGGCAAGCCACTTTGGAAAAATCTTTTCAAGAAAATGTCTACGGAGAATCTCAGTCATCCAGGTCATGATTGTCCCAAAGATGCTTTTTCAAGAGGCAACTGGACTTTCGGGTTTTTCTTTGAAGATGTTTCATTTCTCATCCAAAAAGCTTCTTCAGCTCTTTCCAAGCAAATCGCAGGGACTTGTTCAGGCAGTTTCCAGGAGTCAAAATTGATTCAAAGGCACAAAAAATACACTAGTCCACAGGCATAGGGGCCGGATATTCTCAGGCATCACATCGCTTGCGCACAGAACTGAATACATTGATTTTTTTTAAAAAATAAGAGCAAAAACTCAAACAAGACATTTACATCCATATTGAAATTAAAGAAAACAAAACATCTGGAACCACATCGTTTAATTTGTGATGTGGATGGGGGGGGGGATTTTCCATTCCTTTATTCTTAATATTTGTGTACCAAAAAAATCCACCCACCATTCTAGAACACCATTAATATGCCGCCTTCCTAAACCTTTTTAAAGGAAAACGTCATGGAAGATGGGGGCAGATGAGCCACCAGCTAGGCCAACGATCCCAAACTGAATAGAATAGAATAGAATTCTTTATTGGCCAAGTGTGATTGGACATACAAGGAATTTGTCTTTGGTGCATATGTTCTCAGTGTACATAAAAAGAAAAGATACATTCATCAAGAATCATAAGGTACAACACTTAATGATAGTCATAGGGTACAAATAGGCAATCAAATCATACTAGGAATCAATCAATATAAAACGTAAGGATACAAGCAACAAGTTACAATCATAAAGTCATACAGTCATAAGTGGGAGGAGATGGGTGATAGGAAAGATGAGAAGATTAATAGTAATAGTAATTAGAGTAACCAGTTCCAAAATAATTATTATTTGGTTCGGTCCCAGGCACCGAATTCATCCAATAATTCCATTCTTCTTCTCAGAACTAAGGAGAAAATTGCTGACAGTGAGAACAATTAACCAGTGAAACAACTCTCTTTCAGAAGTTGTGGGAGCTCCATTATTGGAGGCTTTCAAAAAGAGAGTAGACAACCATTTGTCTGAAATGATATAGGGTCTCCTGCTTGAGCAGGGGATTGGGCTAGAAAACCTCTGAGGCAGGGAGTGAAATTTGGCAGATTCTGGGGAACCGGTAGCAAAAATCTTGAATGGTTCAGAGAACCGGTAGCGGTAATTTTGAATAGTTCAGAGAACCGGTAGTGGAAATTTTGAATAGTTCAGAGAACCGGTAGTGGAAATTTTGAATAGTTCAGAGAATTGATAGTGGAAATTTTGAATAGTTCAGAGAACCAGTAGTGGAAATTTTGAGTAGTTCAAAGAAATGGCAAATACCACCTCTGGCTGGCCCCAGAGTGAGGTGGGAATGGAGATTTTGCAATATTCTTCCCCTGGAGTGGGATGGGAATTGAGATTTTGCAGTATCCTTCTCCTGCCATGCCCACCAAGCGATGCAACGCCCACAGAACCGGTAGGGGAAAATTTGTAATTTCACCCCTGCTCTGCGGTCCTTTCCAATTCTATTATTCTGTGTTTTATGTTATTGAGGTTCCAGTAAACCCTTAAAACCTGACTTTACTCTCAGCCCTGTGTTAATGGTGGCACCGTTGTGTTTTTATTACTGTGGTTTGTTTTTAGTCTGGGCAGCTTCATTTTGCTTTATGGTTTTTAGCTGTGTTAACCGTGTGTTGGATTTTATAAGCCCCAGTGTCTCCTGAAGTGGGCCGCCATAACAAATTTTATTAAATAAATAAATAAAGCAAGCCAGCAAACCAAGGAGAAAAGAAAATCTACAATTGCCTGCTATGATGAGATACGTGACTTCTCAACTGGGTTTGCTTTGGAGACTAAAACATTTGCAAAATCTGTGATTGAAATGCTATGTGCATTTCATCTTAGATTGGTGAGGGTTATAAGATAAAAGTATGTAGCAGTTTGTTGGAAAAAATATCCACCTGGTTCAGTTCCAAGCCAGAAGAAAGGCACTGGAGACGAAATGGAAGCTGGCAGCTGATTGGAAAGATGGTTTAATAATGAAGTAGAACCACATGGGTTCTGGTGCATCTGACCACATGGAGTTGAGAGTGGTGGATTTTTTATACTTTCTCTAAGCCTGGCACTTGAGCTTGCAAGAACACATATTCTATTGACTGTTGTAGGGGTTATGTAGAGGTCATAGCTGGCTCTATAGGTTGTCTGAACTCCCAGGTTTGGTTGAAGTTTGGACTGCTGAGATGATGCAATGAAGAGGCTTGTGTTCTGAAAGGGTATTGGGCTTAAAGGCTTTGTCCTGGTTTGGATCTTGAGTGAGGGGGTAATCCTACCACTCTGCCTTTGTTCAGACTTTGGTGCAGGGAATAATGGATTACCAAATCTGCATTTCTAAAAGCTGCTCCATCTCAGTATCTGCTTGGGGGCAGGGAGCTGGGGCTCTGAGTTTCTGTCTCCCTTAATATATTTTTTTTAATTTGTCTTTTAGGAGAAATATTTTATTTAATATTTTTAAATATTCCTCAAAATTATTTCATTCTTCTAGAAGGGGTGGTGGTGGTGGTGGCTTCCCACAAGTTGATCAGCTAGGTGAACTGTAGCTTGTGTCAATTTTCCCACTGTGTTATATGTGATGTTTTAGCTATTCTTTCTTTTTCTGACAGCTTCACTGGTTCCTTCAAGGCGTTTCCTTTAACAATTCAGCTGGAGAAAGGGTGGCTTTCAATGATGAAATAGAGGTTGCCACTGGTTTTGATATAATGCAGATGGTGATATTTCCAAATAATTCCTTCACTAAAATAAAAGTTGGGAGAATAGATTCCAAAGAAGAGCAAACTTTCAGCTTTTATCAAGACAGAAAGAGCTGGCACAGGCTTTTCAACCAGGTGAACATTCGCAATTTAAATCCACTGCTCCATTATCTGAAAAAAAAGTATTTGATTAATTGGACATTTCTTCTGGTTTAGGAATTGGCCCTGTATGGGTAGTTATATTTTGAAATGAAGAGCAATAGCAGTAGCAATATCATTTAGCACTTACATACTGCTTCACAGTGCATTACAGAATTCTCCAAGTTGTCAACTCTGAAGTGAACCTGGCTGGGGCCATCTTGGAGGCTTCAAGGTTGCCACAAATCAGAGGGAGGGAGAAAATAGTTAGATGGGGTTTTATAGCCAAAGCAATACATTTTTCCCATGGGAACCAAGGACATTCTCACAGGTAGCTGGCCAGAGGAGAGGGAAGTAACCCTAGTAACCGGCCAGCAACTGGATTGGACAGCAGGACCAGTAACCTGGGTGGGGGAAGGGGAAGCTTTTACTTTTAAATAGGTGAATGTTTCCAGAACTTTTTGAGCTTTCACCAGTTGTGCCAATATGATGTATCCAATAAAACTGTTCTTTGAGGAATTTACCTGCCTCAGAGTTCTGATTTATATGGGTACATTACATGGAATGTTGACATAAGCAATTTACATATTGCTCCTAACAATCTGGGTCCTCATTTTACCAATCTTGAAAGGATGGAAGGTCGAGTCAACCTTGAGCCTGTCAGGATTGATCTCCTGGCAGTGGGCAGAGTTAGCCTGCAGTACTGCATTCTAACCACTGCACCATCATGGCGCTTGCTTACCATGTCATAGTATCCAATCATTGTAGAGTCATGTTGGTCTAAGATTAGACAAATGAAACAAGAATTCAACAAACACAAGGGACTTTACATTATTGAGTTCTCCCTTCTCCCCTGCTTCACTCCAGTTTAAATCCTATATCAATTTAGCTATTCTGTGCTTCTGAGGAAGTGAGTGTGTGGCTTTTAATAAAGTTTGTTAGGCAAAAAAATGCTGTGAGACTCCTGCTGGTTTTTTTTTTTTAACTAAACATGGTTTACTAAAACCAAGGCTAATGGTTTAATTTGACAGATAATCACAGACAATTTGTTTATTCAGAAAACTATTTTGAATAACCCCATGTTTTAGTAGAATGATGGAACCAATGATCTTCATGTGCTATACTCTCAAAATTTGAAGATGTAATCTAGAAGAGAACAACTAGAATCACTAACACAGTTTTGCAATAGAAAATGCATTGTGTCAAAAACATATGAAGTCATTATTCCTTTCTGCTTGGTGAGGCCTCATATAGAATATTGTGTATGATTTTGGGCACCACTTTTTTAGAGGAATTTTGACAAATTAGAGATTGGAGCAATAAAATGATACAAAGATATGAGGACATGCCATATGCAGACCAGGGGTGGGTTCTAACTTACTTCAGTGCCAGTTTGCTTCCTCACATGCAGCATGGACACATGCACAGTGGCAAAAAATCCCCCCAAAATTCAAAAAAATCCAAAAACTAGATTGAGACGCATGCGCAATGCCGTAAACTCCACTTCTGAGCATGCACAGAAGGGAAAAAAGCAGGAAAAAAATGCTGCCCCCAAAATCCCCCCCCCAAAAAAAAATTCAAAAAAAGATGACGGCCTCCATGGACTGGCACCGACTGAACCGGTTTCATGACATCATCGTGACGTCACCAGTGGTTTGCTACCAGTTCAGGTGAACCGGTCCGAATCGGGAGGAACCCACCTCTGATGCAGGCAGACTTAAGAAACTTGGGATTTTCTCTTTAAAGAAAAGAAGACTTAAGAGAGAGATGATAGCTATGTAAAAGGAAGCTACAGTAAAGATGGTCAAGAATTGTTTTTCATGACCACATAAAGAAGGACCAGAAATGGCAATAAATTGCATTATCTGGTTTCAAGAAGATTTGATGGTAAAATTGGTTCAACAGTGGAATATCCCAGGTATAAAGGCTGGGGTTTTCCATCTCAGAAGGCTATTAAAAAGAGGCTGGACTACCAGTTCTCATGGATGGTTTAGTTGAATTTCCTACATCTTGCAGAAGATTAGACAGATGTTCCTTTCAAATCTACACTTGTATGATTTTATGATACTTTGATTTTATGCTCAACCATGTTCAGTTCTTCATAACAATTGTTTGATACTAGATCTGTGATGGCAAACCTATGGCACATGTGCCGGAAGTAGGATGCAGAATAGGGGTAGGTTCTACTTACCTTCCCCACTGGTTCGCATCATGAGGTTTTGCGCACATGCGTCCCCTCATGCAATTTTGCTTCCGCACATGCTTAGTTGCTGGAATCAGCCCAAAACATAGCTGAGGAGCTGATCAGCTGTGCTTCAGGTGAAGGAATAAAGGTTAGTATTAAACCGGGGGTGGGTGGAAGGGCCCTTTTTCAAGCAGCTGAACAGGAGAAGCCTTCCAAACAGGAAAAAAATCGCACAAAAATAATAAAAAGATGGTGGCATGCATGGACTGGCACCGGCTGATCCAGTTCAGTGACATCACCAGCAGATTGCTACCGGTTCAGGTGATCTGGTTCGAACTGGGAGGAACCCACCTCTGACGCAGAGCCATTTCTCCAGTGGCATACGAGCCATTGCCCAGCTCAGCTCCACTGCGCATTTGTGTGCGCCTCCTGCCAGCCAGGTGATTTTGGGCCATTTTCAGACTTTTGGGAGGCCCGTTTTTCACCCTCCCTAGGCTTTGGAGGCTTTCCTCGAGCCTCTGGGAGGGCAAAAATGGCCTCCCCCATGCTCTGGAGGCCCTCTGAGGCCGGAAACAGCCTCCATTTCTGGACATCTGGTACTTCTGGTAGTCCTCTTTTTCACCCTCCCCAGGCTTTGGAGGCTTTCCTCGAGCCTCTGGGAGGGTGAAAATGGCCTCCCCCAGGCTCCCGAGGCCCTCTGGAGAGGGAGGGGGAGCACAGGGAGATGCATACACTAGAGCGGGGGGAGCATAGAGGGGACATGCACGCATGCACAAGGGGTGGAGGGAGTTCAGGGGGATGCTTGTGAATGCGTGGAGGGTGGAGCAGGTGGGAGGTGTTGAATGCATATTGCATTATGGGTGCCAGCATGTGCACATGTGCATTATCTCATGCGCATGAGCTTTCGGCACATGAAGAGAAAAAGGTTAGCCATCACTGACTTAGATAAACTGTGGTAGAGCCTTAAAAATTGCATTTATGAATCAAATTGGAGCTGAAGGCCACCATATCTCTATCTCTGAAACATTACTTGGAAAGCAAGACCTTGATATTCCAAATTCTCCCCAACCAGTCTCAAGAAATTATCGCTGATCTATGCACGTATTTATCCATATCAATCAATGCAGACTTTCTTTTTTAATAGAGCATACGATGAAGAAAACCAGTTTTTCTATCTTAAATTATTTTCACATGTATGGATAGGTTCTGCCCTTTTCTCTGTGTAGTAATCCTTGCCAGCCTGGATACCAAAAGAGAAAGAAAGAAGGGGAGAAATTCTGCTGCTACGATTGTGCTTCTTGCCCAGAAGGGGAGATTTCACACCAAATAGGTAGGTAATATAGTACAAAAAATATTCCAGCATGCATTAATACAAGCTATCATGTGCAAAATGTGTTACCTGTGTTTTCCCAAAAATAAGACCCTGTCTTATATTTTTATTGCCACCAAAAAAGGCACCAGGACTTTGGGGGGGGGGGGAATGTTGTCTATTGACTCACCTCACTTGCGCACATCGCCCCGGCCTCTTTTTTGCTATCAAAGGCCTTCAGGAACTTCTTTGTCCGGCAAGGCTTTCCTGAAGGCCTCTGTAGCCGATAACAGAGCTCTGGATTGATCCAGAGCTCTTTTATCAGCTACAGAGGCTTTCAGGAAAGCCTTGCTGGTTGCAGCAAAAGAATGTGCAGCGGCAGCCAAA